>JAOWAR010149511.1:0-11467 GCA_028571005.1 Clathrina lutea
AGCCTTGAAGCTTGAACCTGGTGCTTGCATTACAGTATAAACATCACGGTGTTCCTTGTTGTGATCTAACCTAATGTTCTCTCCTCCGGCGGGAAGGAAAATGATCATGAAAATAGCTGGCTGCCAATCCATGAAGGTCGTAGTACACAGGGATCTCTTTTCAGAGAGTGAGAGAGAGAGAGACAGAGAATCAAAGAGAGGGAGACAGAGAAGGACAGAGAAAGGGAGGGATAGAGAGAGAAAGCGAGATAATCCGCACGGCCGGAAAATTTCCTGGTTGTGGGCAGATAATGCACTTAGTTGATCAGTGGGTAGAACAATGAAACAGACTTTCTTCCACGCAGTGTGATTCTCTGTTTGACCTATTCTCTTTGAATATTTCTTTCTCTCTTCCTCTGCAGTGTCATTTTCACAAAAGAAAAAAACTGGAAAGTGTACATTGGCATGGATAAGGAATACTTTAAGTTGGAAGGCCATGTGAACATGAACTTTAGACATGGAACGTCACTCAAAACTTGTCAAATGTCCACCAGAGCTGAACCGGAGGTCAGCAAAAAAATATCCTCACGACTTCAACGAGACAGGCCAATAAAACATACAAGACGACGTTTCGGGAGCACTGTGGCTCCCTTCCTCAGGTCAAAGCAGGCAGTTATGACAGTTACACCACACGAGCTATATGCAATCGGACGTACTGTCACTAAATCACACTAGGAAATCTGCACCAGTAACTGCCTGCTTTGGAATGAGGAAGGTAGCCACAGTGCTCCCGAAACGTCATCTTATATGTTCTATTGACCTGTCTCGTTGAAGTCGTGAGGATGTCAATATTCGAGGGTCAAGAATTTTGTGGCTTGAGCAAAAAAATTTCCTCAATCATCCTCTTGTCCATTTTGAAAGCTCCAATCGTTAACCTCTTTCTACAGCATGTGTGCTCTCTTTTCATGCTTGAAAACTCTCCTGCGTGTATAACGTTGTGACGCCTTGCTGGTTTTTTTTCTTTTTTTACTTCCTTCCTATCCTTTTGCTGCAATGCTGTGCATTCAGGCGGAAGAATTGACTGCTGCCCACACCCAGAGTCAAACTACTCTCCATATTGAGGTATGGCTTAAACCAAGACGAATGTACTATAAAAGTAAGCCAGAAATCATCTCAGGAAGATTTCAGCTTCCTTACTTTTTCAAAAGAAGGAGGAAGTGCTTTACACCTTTGCGTACTTCTAATTTTTATTTGGCATTATTGAGCTTCTTCGGCCTATTTTTCACGTAAAACGTCTCTGTTTCTGGGTCTCAGAATCTCTCATCGACCCCCGGCCCAACCTCATCAAGAGCACTTTTCCCTGTCAATCCTGTCAACTGTCGTCTTTCACTGTTCACCCAGAAAATGGCTGCCAACTGGTCTCACACCCCGATACTAACCGGCCAACTGGCCTCACACCCAGACACTAACACTCCCCCCAGTAACGAGGCTGTGCCCGTTACTCAAATAGCAGAAAAGGTAGAGGAGAGAACCAAAGAAGAGAAGAGAGCGTCAGCAAAGAGATAACGGAGGGCCAAGGTAAGTAGAGACAGGCAAAGCCGTAGGTTCGGGCTCAAAGTCCACCTTCATGGACGAACATCCAAGACCGCCAGCTTTGTAACGAGACGGCGGTAGGTACCACTTGCGGTCTTCACATTTGCAACTCGCACGACACCATCTCGGCCCTTGTGGGTAGTTATCACTTGTCCAGGGGGCCACTGTCCACGCGGCAAAGAGTAATCAACAACAATGGCCAAGTCTCCTTCCGTGATGGGTTTCACTTTCTGATGCCACTTGGTCCGTCTTGTGAGGGTAGGAACGTACTCCTGGATCCATCTTTTCCAAAAGTGATCAGTGAGGCGTTCTGCCGCTCGCCACTGCTTCCGGAGGCACAAGTCAGAGTTGGTAAAGGCACCTGGAGCCTGCACGACGCTGTCAACGCTGCTCGTCCCAAGTAGAAAGGGATTCAGTGTCAAACTGGCAGGGTTATTCGCATCGACTGGTACGTGAGTCAGAGGACGGCTGTTCACGAGACCCTCAGCTTCTGCAAATACAGTAGACAAGACCTCTTCCTTGGGCGCTCTTTCCTCGAGGATGGCATGGAGGGCTGTCTTCACAGATCCCCCAGCCGTTCCTAGCAGCCTCCCATGTGAGGTGTGGAAGGCGGGTTGAAATGTCACGGGATGCCTTTGAGCACAGCCTTCAACTCGTTATCTGCACCTCTGAAATTGGTGCCATTGTCAGAATAAACGTTGGCCGGCTGCCCCAGTCTGGCTGTTAGGCGTCTTATTTACATGATGGCCTAATCGGTAGAGAGAGAGTGCGCAATTTCGAGATGTACGGCATGGGTGCTGAGGCATGTGAACAGGACACCGTAACGCTTCCCGTGATGTCAATTCACCGTCACCTTCAGAGGGTCGAAATAGTCCATCCCCGTATTGGTGAACGGACGAACGAAAGGTGTCAGCCTGGCCTCTGGCAAAGGAGCCATCTCTGGCGGGGATGGAGCAGCTTGTTGAGTTTTGCATAATTGGCATGCTGACCAGGAGCGTCGGACTGCACTTCGGATGGCCAGCACCCAGTAATGTTGACGGAGCTCATTCACCACGCATTCTCGTCCATGGTGGCCGGAACGAACATGATGGTGGGCAATCAACAATCGAGCGAAGGGATGTTTCGGGTCAAGAATGACGGGTCTCGTCACATCCTCACTCACGGCAGGAGTAGCTGCTGTGCATGCGTCCCTTGATGCGCAAGATGTCTGATTCGTCCAGAAACGGTGACAACTGGTAGAGGCGGCTGGATCTGCTGACACCTTCGTCCGATCACAGCTTGGCTACCTCCGTGGGGAAGGAATCAGCTTGTGCTTGGTGCCACTACAGCTGCTCTGCGTGCTGCAGTTTTTCAGGTAAAAGCTCTCCCTGGGTTCCATGGGTGCTTGTGGTCGCCACTTTGGAGTTGTTGACAAACCGCATAACCCATGCTGTAGTGCGGATCAAACGCTGAAACGATGAAAACCGCTGTACATCCGGTAGGCAAGGAAGCTGTCTCCTGGTAGTAGACACCACTGCAGTGAACTCTCGGTTCATCTTTGAGTGATCAACTGGCGGTCCATGTTCTGGCGGTTGACGTGCAGGCCAGCCTGATTCGTCCAGGCCCAGAAATTCAGGTCCACTAAGCCAGCGTCCTGTCACTTCCCGGACAGCAATGCCTCTGGAAGCATCGTCTGCAGGGTTCTGGGCGGTAGGAAGCCATCGCCAGCATGCTGTGTCCATCAGGTCCTCGACTCACCAAGACGGGGTGCAAGGAATGTGTAAAGATGGTGAGCATCTGTGGTAATCCAACTGACGACAGTCCGCGAGTCTGTCCAAAAGGTTGTGCTCTTCAGAGGAATGCTGTGTTGTTCTTGTGCAGTGCTGGCGACCCGATTTCCCATAACTGCAGCTTGTAACTCGAGTCTTGGAACGGACATGGGCTTCAGCGGCGACACTGTTTTGCCTGTCATGACTGCTACGTCTGCACCATTGCCATGCACAATACCCAGATATGCTACGGCACCAAAGGCCTTGATGCTCGCATCGCAGAACACGTGTAGCACGATGTTTGTGCTGTGAGAGATAGCGGTGGAATAACAACGTGGGATTCGGACGTCACTTAGACTCTCCAGCTTGCTCCGCCATCTCTGCCATTGGTCTTGTAGCTCTGATGGAAGCTCATCATCCCACGCTGTGCCGGATCTCCGTACATCCTGGAGCAAGATCTTGCCACGTACTGTGAAGGATGCTAAGAAACCCAGAGGGTCAAATAACGACATGACACTCTCTAGTAGGTTGCGCTTGGTGCAGCCAGATGATGGTTTGTCATGGTGCACCGAAAACGGGAAAGCATCATCCTTTAATCCCCACTGCAGGCCGAGAGTACGTTCAACTGGCAGAGCATATCTCGGGTCGAAAGATACCTCCTGTAGTCCTGAAGCTCGCAGGGGTGCTGGAACGCTGTTGATGACTGTCCTATTGTTGCTCGTCTAGTGACATATTTCGAATTCTCCGCGCTTGTGAGTATCAATCACGGCGCGTATGCGATCGAGGGCTCCATCTTCACCATCAATGCTGTCAAGGTAATCATCCATGTAATGCTTCTTGGCTATGGTCTCAACAATGGCTGGTGGCTAACCCTGGGCATTGATGTTCTTCACTTACTGGGCTGAGCACGGCGATGACGCTGCCCAAATATCATCACTTACATCTGGTATACGTCTCGCTGACGGTGGCGGTCAAGGCCCCGCCACAAAAAGCGCTGAGCACATTGGTCCTCTGGTTGGATTTCCACCTGGTGAAACATCTCTCTGATGTCAGCAGTGAAACCAATCCGATGTTTGCGGAAAGTGAACAACACACATGGTAGCAGACTCAGCAGGTCTGGTCCTGGCAGCGGCGTCGAATACAAGGCTGAGCTTACCCGGCTTCTTTGGGTTTATGACGCCAAAGTGAGATAGATGTTCTTGCTATCACCTTTGGCTATCTCATGTTGGTCGAGGCATCGCGCATAGCCTTTGTTGACATAGTCTTCAATCTCCTGGACATATCGATGAGCATACCATGGGGCCTTGTCCATCTTCCGCTCGAGAGAGCGTAGGCGGAGCAGTGCAGCTGATTTGCTGGGTGGTAGCTGTGGTTGCTCATCTCTCCATAGCAGCCTGTCTCCCAGCGAGTGTGGGGTCGTCTCGTTGTTGTCTCCAGTATAGAGAGTGCTCGTCGATCTTCTCTGGACTGCTGGCTGTCTTGTCGGTCTGTAGCACAAAAAGGATTCGGTTGAGAGCGTCTGCTTGACCATCTGATGGAGTTCATCATCAGCAGTGAGGTAATGCGACACGTGAAGTATTGCCTCTGGTTCGTTCACCTTGCCACAACAGGAAGTCTGGTTTCCCTGTAGCACCCAGCCGAGCTTCGTGCGAGTGGCTATGGGAGCATTGGGAGGCCCTTCTACAACCTCGCGTGCAACGATCAGTTGACAGTTCTCCATGCCAATCAGTAGTCTTGGCTTAAACGAGTTGGGTGGTGGCAGCGGCACTTCTTGAAGGTGTGGCCACTTGTGCGCATTCTTCGCTGCGTTGAGGGATTGAAACGGAATTGCCAATTTCGTAGGAGTGCGGACATTAGTCAAGACAAATGTCTCTCCAGGATCTGAGCCGCTGAGAGTGATTCGCACACGCCGGGAATTGCTGTCCTGTTGTGTTGTCGAATTGGTCCAGGCGATGACTAGCGGGTCAACAGGTCCACTAGCTCCAATCTTTGTGGCCAGTCCAACGTCCAGGAGGCTTGCTGTTGACCCTTCGTCTAAGAGTGCCGAGGTGTTGACTGTGCCTTTCGGCCCGGAGAGTCTAACCGGCACCACTCGAAGCAGAACACGCTGGTGTTGACAAGTAGAGACATGAGCTGTGACGTCAGCTGTGTCTACCTGGAGGCTCGGATGGTGTCGCCTTCGGCACCCATCAATCTCACACTTGCCGGTTCGTGGCGGCAGTCCTTGCTGCGATGTTTGTGGCCCAGACAGAAGTAAAAGCGTGCTTCTTTCTCAACCCACTTTAGGCGCTCAGTGACTGGTTATGGAAGGTATGCCTGGCTGTCCTGAACAAAGTGACCATGCTTCGAGCAGAAATGACAGCGGGCACGAGACTTCTACTTTTGGTCGTCTTCAGAAGCAAGAAAGGCCCGCTCATGTGGGTGTCGCTTCAGGTTCCCCGGGTGTGACCGTCTCTGACCCTCGGAAACGAGTGGTTAACCGGGGGCGCAAATGAGTGCGGCCGTGGATGCTCGATCAGTCATCCAGGTGGCAAGGCCAATGAGAGTAATAGTAAGGCATTTTGTGGCGGCATATTCACCCTACTGTAGTTTCGGGTTGTTGGGTAGGTCTGCCACCAGGTACTGACGGAGATAAGGGTTGCCCAAATGGCCCTTGCTGTCCAAAATCTCCATCGTCTTGACAAGGTTTCGGATGGTGCTAGCCAAGTCGATGAGCGACTGCCACCATCCCGGATTGGGTGTATTCTTTTGGCTTTGTCAATAAGGGCTTTTACGACTGGGTCCGGGCGTCCAAAGCGCAGTTCTAGTGCCTTAATCATTTCAGGTACGTTCTGCGGCAAGACCAACATTGCATGTACACACTCACGTGCTTTGCCGTGGAAGGCTTTTTGAAGCCGGTTCATGTTCTCAGTTTCACTGTCTCCACAATCAGATGTTGTGCCACGAAAGGCAGAAATAGAGGTCGCCCGATCCTCTGGTCTACCGTCAAAAGGTGGTAAGTCTTTGGACGTTGGCCTGGCCATGAATTGCCGGATGCTGTGTTCTTTGCTGCCACTGAACTGCAGGGCGGTAGTGATGGCCTCGGCCAGGTGGGCAATTGGCTTGGTGCCCTCTGCGCGTGTCTTTTTCTCCAGAGAGCTAATTTTCGCTTCAACTTAGTCCATATAACGGTGAAATGCTGTCTCTGGAGCACAAAAGTCACGCTGTTGCTCATTCAGATGGCGTTCCAAGCGACTGAAGTATTGCATGGTTGGAGAGATTGTCGGTGGTGGACATTGGGGACAAGGAGCGGGCACTGGCCGAGTCGGAGGGACCTGTGTCCTTCTCTCAACTTCCGGAAAACGTGGTGTTGGCGATGGGGTGTGAACGCGGGAGGGTTGGTTAGGACGACGACGGGGAGCCGGTACCGGACGAGGTAAGTCTGGCTCGACAAAAATCACGTCTGGGAGTCCTTCATCTTCCTCCAGAGCTGCATAAACGTTGTTGTACAGGTCCTCTGTCGCCTGATCGTCGAGAGCCTCACTGTCGCCACTAACTTGCCATCGTCCTCTGGCTCAACATCGTCGTGTAATACGCTGCTGTCTTCTGCTTCGTGCTCCAAGGACTGCGTGCTCAAAGCAGCATCCAATGGCCAGTGTACATCTTAGATGGTCAAGGGTTTAGAACAGGCCGTGTCCCAGTCGGCATGACCTCCAGTGTTCGATGAAGGTGTTCCACGCGCTGCTGAGTACAAAGGGCTTCTTGGGCAAGGTGAGCACTGTGGGTGGCCGACCTCAGCTCCGCCTGAAGGTGGGCAATCCTGCCCGTCGATCGTGAACGAAGAGAGGTGAGCCTTGCTGGCGCTCGTACGTTGGGTAGGGGAGAAAGGCGTTCATGGCCCACCGAATCTGCACGTTCAAACCCAGGCTGGGGAATCTCATCAAAGCCGTAATGGTGGGGTGGATTCTCCTTCGCTACACGTGTTGAACGTTGCATACCTTAGGGTAGGATTGGAATGGCTCGATGGACCAATGTCTCCGGGTCTGAGACTCTCTCATCGACCCTCATCCCAACCTCATCAAGAACACTTCTCCCCGTCTATCTAGTCCTTAGGCAAATTTGGTAGAAATACCGGGCCTCCCCAGGAATTAAATACGCGATAAAATTCCTGCTGAGAACAGGACAGGGACTCGGCAAAGTGACTTGATTTTCGTGTTCCTAACTCTGTGAAAACTCTTTAGAAGCAGCTAAAGCTGACAAGAAAAAAGGCAAAAAGCGGAGAGGATGAAAAAGAAAAGTGGTTTTTGCCCCGCACATTGAGCATATTTATACAAAAACCCTTGCCCGTTACTTCGACAAGGTTGGCCTAAGGTCAACTGTCTTCTTTTTCCTGTTCACCAAAAACGCCTCGCAGCCACTAACCACTAGCCAACTAGTCACTAGCCACTGGCCAACTGGTTTCACACCCACACAATAATACTTCTCTCTAAAGAT
Organism: Clathrina lutea; assembly: GCA_028571005.1. Lineage (NCBI taxonomy): Eukaryota > Metazoa > Porifera > Calcarea > Clathrinida > Clathrinidae > Clathrina > Clathrina lutea. The sequence goes on from JAOWAR010149511.1 coordinate 7,794, forward strand.
AATTGAGATGACCGTGATCCGATTTTATCATAGGTCAACTAAAATAGTTTAGTCGAAGTGCAGACCAGTGGAAAAAATGCATCTGTTAATCTCAAGCAAATGAGGTCAAATCTCTCCAACTGGGACTCACGTAAGATCAAACTCCACTTTTCTCTTTTTCACTCATGGATGGATATGAGAGGAGCGGAGACAGGAAAAAATGCTGTGCAGAGCAGGAAGGGACCAAAGTTTAATTCATTCCAAGCCAGGGCTCGACCAACAGAGTTCAGAACACCGGCCTCTTAGGCCACATAAAGTTTTTTCTATATCACTCGTCCCTGCGCGCGTAGCTTTTCTGCTGATCATGAAGCCAAAAGAAAAAGAACGTCTGGTTGACCAGGCGCTGCTCATTTCGTAATGGCCTGGAATCCCGCCCGACTGCTTGCTGATATCGTGTTGGGGCACCAATAGAGCAGAAGCGTCGAAACCACAGCTCCCAGAGCCCTTGACCGCTTTGTCGACCTGTGCGGAAGTTAATTTTCCTAGTGGAGATGCGTATCAACAAGTGGTGAACATGAACACGTCTCGCCAATCTGGGTCCTAATGAGCATTTACATTGGTACGTTAGGGGTTTCAACTGGATTCTTTCCGGATCGATGGAGGTAGTCAGTTTTAGGGTACTCGTCGACTGCAAGACGTGCCTTTCATGGTACGCGCTGCCCATCGACCCTGGGAGACCTTTTGTGCAGGCATGAGAAAGCCTGAGCACTGAGATCGCCGACAGCAGCTTTAGTGTGGCTTTCACCAACACTGTCCTGGAGACGGCGGAGCAAGTGGTAGTGAAGGTAAAGATAGAGCCCCAGCCAAATTCCGTAGATGTGACGCTTCAGACTGATCTCCCGTTCACGACAGCGTGTTCGTGTCTGGGCGTTTTCGGGACGTTCGTTGTCACAACCGCTGACGCAGGCAAAAATCGTGACAGTGAAGGCGAGGTCGGTCGCAACGCCTTTTCCACCATAATCTCGGCATCTGATGCAGCGCTATCATTCCCCTCTCTTCGTGGGTCAGAAGATTTTCAGTTCAGTGGGCATATGCGTGGAGACTGGCAGCTCCAAAATTGACCTGGTGAAGATCCTGAAACAGCGCAACCTCGGATGGCACTTTGGCTGGGAGAAGAGGGGGAAAAGTCTTTCACGGACGCGCCAGCTAGGGTGCTCTTTGAGATCTGCTCCGACTTCTGCTTGACAAGGGAGATAAGTACATCAACCCGTCAAGACACAAGCACAAGGTGGAAGCGGGAACATCACCACACATAGCTGAATTAGCTGGGCTGTGTGACATTTGTCTGGGAAGCAATGAGTTTAATGGACTGTTTGTTTGTGTTTTCGTGTGTGTGTGTGTGTGTGCGTGTGTGTGTGTGTGCGTGTGCGTGTGTGCGTGTGTGAACGGGCGTGCATATATGTGTGCTTGCGGTTGTTCGTGCATGCAAGGAGTGATGCACGTGTTTGCATACCCCATTCCCCACCGCATAGTTCGCAGCACTACGTCACTGTCACAGTTTATTGTTGCAGTTCTGCATGGACTATCTCTGTCCAGTACAATGAAGTCCAAGGACGCATGAATGATGTGTGTTTGACCCTGCAGGATGTCTGTTTGGGCCAAGGAGTTTGGGTGGTTGAGTGTTGTTTTTTCGACGTTCTGTTTACTTTTAATTTAGCCCGCCCACGTGGCTTTTCCGAAGTTTGGGGGACAGGTAGCATAGAAAATACTCCATGTTGCCTTATCAATGAAATCAACTTTGACCCTTTCCTCTTACGTGGGCTCTTCCCAAGTGAGAGGTGGCACAGAGGCAAGCAAGCTCTTCCCAAACTAACAGAACAGTCTCTCTCAATAATTTCAAACAAATGACATCAAGTGTCTCGCTAATCCAGGGGGGGGGGGCGTACAGAGCAGCAAATCCAATTTTTCACTCTCGTCTGCGTTGAGACGTGAACTCTGATCTTGTTCAGAATTATGGTTCCTAAAATAAGCAAACATCATTGTCCGGAATTTGTTAGTGGTTTTCTTTTCAAACTTGTAGCTCACGAAGATAAGGAATCTGTAGTTTGGGTCATAAGATTGTTTCAGCAGACGTTCTCTCCTAAATGCATGCGCTGACTGTTTTTCAATACATTGTTTTTCTCCAAGATGAAAAGAGGAGAGACGAAGGACTGTTACAAATTCTTTCTACTTGTTCCGGTTTTGATGTGTCAGACAAAATTAAGCCATCTTGCAGGAAAAAAGCGAAGTAATTTTTTCTCATTTAATGAGGGCATTTTGTCCTGTGGTATCTGAATAAGAAGGTTATGAAGACGACCTCAAATTCTTCTCAGCAGCAACCTTATCGTTCCACAAACAAACGAAGTTCTCAGCGCAAATTCCACCATAAATGTTCTGTAGGCCCATCCTTTCTCAGATTGACCAGAAAAATTGGGAATAGGGACCAAAAAACTGTCCAGCACCTATCAATGCCATGAAGAAAGTAGTAAAGACATACCTACCAGAAGTTTGGATAGTTTTTGTCGGTGATGTAATGCAGTGCAAGGTAAGCAGACTGTTTTCTGTAGAGTCAGTTTGGCAAGGCCTTATTTATCATTACGTCATTTCTTAAACCCCATGACAACTGTAAAAGGAAACAAACTACAACGTTTGTGTAATGATGACGATCAACTCCATACCTGCGATCGATCATAACCCACGTACTCAATTCCTTCTCCTTCTTCCAGGGAAATATGGCCAACTCTAGAAGCATACCCGCACTGCAGCCGGAGAAGGGACAAACTGCCAGTGACATTCTCCTTGCAATCATTTCAGTTTTAGCCAGTTTTGTCACTGTAAGTCTCATGAGCGTTGTGATTGCCTGCGGTCTACGAAAGCTCAGAAAACGGGCCATACAGCGAGCAAGGCGTGAGAATCTACTTCGAGTTGATGAAAACAATACCTTGTCAAACCTCACCACGGACGAGAACTCCTCAGATGATTCCGTATACGACAGCATCCATTGCAACAATGTTTACTGCAATGATTATACGATGCACTTTCGAGATCCAGCTGTACACGAAGACCATTATCATAACTCTGTAAGATTTTCAGAGCCAATTTATGAGAACTGTGCACCTCACAAGTTGTATACAACTGCACCAACTACTTACTTGCCTTGCACACGTCTGTTCACACACTCTTAAAACCACCTGAATATTTAAGAGTGCACAATCAGAGAGCACATATGTATGGTTGCGACATTGAGCAAGGCATGCACGAAGAGGATTATCATCATAATCCACGCACATCATGATGTTACTTTTCACATTTGCAGGCTCAATTTGCAGCTTTCTTTCTACTAAAGCCAGGTTGAATATTTTTCACTGAATCTGATTGAGGAATGTTTATCGAATCCTTACTTTCACGGAATATAACAACTGCCAGTTCCCGGGCCTGGCAGATGTCTTTTCAACTTTTTTGGTTATTGCTCCTCTCCCGCTTCTGTAAATGTCTACAACTTTCGAAGCTTTTTCCTCTAGTTTTGTGGTAGAATCTAAGCATGAAATATAATCTCGTGCCATTTGTTGCTACTACTACAAAAGACATTTCGGACTCCCAAAATTCATCCATCGGCAAGAAAGCTGGCACCTGTTTCCCTAGTCCTTTGCTAATTG
>JAOWAR010149522.1:0-11464 GCA_028571005.1 Clathrina lutea
TTTTTTGTAGGGTATAATTTGCATCCTTTTCATGTGAATGATGAAGACACCACCACCCCGCCGTATACAAAGGTACATGCAGCTAGGCAGCTACATGTAACTTTGTCGCCGTCCCAGTCACAACACTGCCATTCACCTCGCGATCGGGCCGTGCTGGTCGCACATGCACGGTGGACGCCATTTTTGGATTCGGCGAAGTAAAACTGCATATCCCCTGCCCTGGATGGAGAGGGGAGAAAAAAATCTTTTTGCCGACAAAGCACGTCGAGAATTTGACCCACAAACAGAAATGTAGGCGCCATTTTTGGACTGGGGCATCGCGCGGCTGGCGGCGCAGCCCCCTACGCTGCTCCGGAGCGTCGAAAGAACAACAACAATAACAAGAAGAGGGTGAAAACCTTACCCAAATCAAAAGATAGCCCACTGTCGTGGGCTATAATAAGGTTGCCCCCTGTCTCCGTCACCATATCAACAAGGCGGTTGGGCCTGGTTCGAGGCTAGTAAGAGCAACGAGGCTATCTGTTGCAACTGCCGTGAGGGAGTGAGGACACGTTTCTGCCACCATGAAAAGTCCACACGCGTAACACCGACCCGGGACCAACCCTTACTTTGGACACAGCAGGTACAACGACAACCGCATTCGTCAACCTACGTGGGTGACCTTGATGGGAGCGCGAACATCATGATCACGTGCTCGATAAAATTCAATCGGCATTGCAGACATCTCCGTAGGGCCTTCCCCTGCACCTTCTTCCAAGACAATCCCATCCTATGCAGAAGTCGACAAAGGCCAGACCCTGGTAACACGCCGACTTCATCCCGTAGACGGGTACAGCACTAGTGAAGACGCAAGGACGGCCGTCTCTCGAGGGGAGTGAGGAGGAGCATGGTCGCGTATTCGTCCATGGATTGGCATGGAAGGGGCATGTTACAGCTGTCAGCTGTAATTAACAGTTGAAACCCAAATGATTGCACTTGTGCGTGTATCAGTTTTCTTTGTAAACATGTTTTTTTGTACCTTTAGCGCTTATAAATGATGGAAGGTTGCTGTTTTGTTTTAGGATGTTTTAGGATCTTGTCCTGGTTCTTGTCCTTGGATCTTGTCCTTGGCTTGGTTATTATTCTTTTGTCGGTCTTCTGGATTCAAATAAAGGTTTACCTTTCGGACTCGTCCTTTTTGTTGTTTTCTTTGTGGTGTTCCGCGACATTTTTGCGACCGTGCCACTACTGTCCTTCAATGAGTATCGCGGAACCGGAATGGAAGGACCAAGTTCAAATGGTGAGCAGATACCCAAGACAAGCTCGCAAGTGGACATCCCAGAGAGTAAGTCTGCGGATGTAGCATCAAAGCGCCGGGAAACCCCAGGCAAGACCAAGAGAGCCGAGAGCACTGGAATTCTGGCGCTGGTAGGAGCTGGTAAGGCGCTTGGACTGTCTGGCCAAGACTTGGCAGCTTTCGTGAAGGAACAGCAGGATTTAGAGCGTGAGGAAAGACGCCTAGTTTGAGAGCTCGAGCGAGAGCGGCTCTTACAGGAACAAGAACGGGAGCGGGAGGCTCGCTGGGAGCGGGAAAGCCGGCATGCGTTGGCAATGGAGAGGTTGCGTCTGGAGTCACAGCAGGTCGAGGAATCTGCACTGTTCACCTCCCCTCGGCATGCAAGGTACTCGGACAGACCAGTGCTCAAGCTGAAGGTTCCGAAGTTCGAAAGCCGCCAGTTGTCAAACGTGGCAAAATATCTCGATCATTGAAAGCGTTGTGAGCCAAAATGGCTTAGACGAAGACATGGCCACTGGCTTTGAGAACGTCTGTGACTGGAACGAAGTTAGAAGAGACAGTTGACTTCAGAGGTTCGTATCAAGGTATCAAAAAAAAAATTCTGTCGGCTTACGGCAAGACACCTGCAGACCTTTGGCGAAGTTTGACTACGTTGCGACAAGGCAGCGAGTCTTTCAGGCAGTTTTGCCTTCGTGGTGAGCGCTACTTTGAACAATTCGAACATTTGGCAGGTGGTGAATCGTGACTTGAACACTGTCCTCGAGATCAAGTTCTTACTGCTCGGCAGTTGCAGCGCTGACATGCGTACCTTCTTGTTGGAGAGGAAGGTTGTGGGCATGGCGTTCGTAGACTTTCAAGAAGTCGGGATGGCATACCAAGAAGCGTACGGAAGGCCACAAAGCAGGACAAGCAAGTCGTCATATGAAACAAAGGAAGACTTTGTTCAACGCCGACCACCTATTGTGGACAGCATGCAGACATGGAAGAGTTTTGCTCAGGAAACCATATCCGTCATGAAGACGCTGCCGAAGTCTCAATGAAGGCCATATGCTCTTGAGAACCGCCTTTGCTTCAACTGTTTGCGATCTGGGCATGTAGTGAAGGACTGCAAGTCATCAAAGTGGTGTGTTCCTTGCGCGCGTAAACACCATACTTTGTTGCACATGACTGAAACGGGAGCGAAGCCCAAGATTGAGGCATCGGCGCGGGCATCTACTTCTCAGAAGCAGGATGGACACAAGGATGAGCAGACAAAGGTCAACTTGCTCAAGTCACGGTCTTATCTTCACCCATCAAAGCCCTCGGACGTTTACTTGATGACGGCAATGGTTGATGTTCTTGGTGCTGAAGGGCGTCGATACCCAACACAGGCATTCATCGATCAGGGTTTGCAAGCTTCATTTGTATCAGCTGATCTTGTACATCAGGTCAATGTCCCGAAAGTTAAAAGTGCTCGAATGATCATCCAAGGCTTCCGTACTGCCTCTGAAAGTGCTGACGTGGACACCCATCAGTTAACGTTTGTTGACTACGAAGGTTCCCATCATCGGGTGGAGGTTATTGGTCGGAACAAGCGAAATAGCCGCACGGCACAAGTACGCTTACAGGTGACGTGCATCAGCCTACAAACAAACTGGCGCAAACGTGTAAAACATTTTGAAAGCCGAGAGGCAGAGTAGAAAGTCGGAGAAACAGAAGGAAGAGTATCCTCCGCTGGAAGATGCGACATTGGCCGTCCTTTTTTTTAGGATGGTACGATGGCGTATTCGGAGAGCGCGTGTGATGCTTGAGCGCTGCGCATGCTCAACAGAGTGCGGCTCACCTTAGCGCGGCTCAACAGAGTGCGGCTCACTTTAGCGCGGCTCAACAGAGCGCACTCCAATACCAATACAGTGCAAACCCAACTGAGCGCATTTCGACCCACTTCTGCGCGGCTCAACCGAGCGCGGCCAGTGACTCTCGTCTGCTAGGTGAATTGGTACCGTAGGTTCGAGTCCGACCCAACCTGTATTTCTGTGTAAAACATTAACAGACCATCGGTACCTGCAACGTGTTGAAACAAACGATGGCGTCATTTGACAACCATTATCATATACCGGTATAACTGTTCTTCACGGGCTTTTTGATTGGCCGTTTTTCACACTTAGTCAGTTCAGCTTGTACAGCCTTATGTGACTCGGAACGCGATCATCAGTTTCACCGGCAGATGGGAAGTCCTTTTTCCCGTCACTTAAAGCTTCACGGCCGTGGTCGATCTTCAGGCAGGTGTTTTCGCTGTTATGTTAATGGATTCCCAAACAGGGTCCCAACCATGATCAAGGGGTGTACATTCGTCTGCCATGATCGTAGCTGTACCATCCAAACCCAACCACATAGAATAGCGACTGAAGAGTCGCATGTGCACATATGATGGTGGTTGGCTGATTGCTGGGCAGATCATCCACTTCTGTACTTGCTTACACCTTCACTTCAAAATCAGGAAAAAAACAGCTACCGTGAAAGGCCAAGTGCATAAGAATTTATCTCCTCACAGGCCACCTCTAAACAGAGCTTGGGTGTCAAATACAGCAGAGGAAACTTTTGTAAACGAAAAATTTCATTTCCATAAAAGAAACTTTTCATTAGGAATCTATATAGACTCGTTATCTTCAGTTGCAACCCGTGCATGTAAACCACAACTTGAGCATCAATAATACTACATGTTCTGATAATAGGTGTATTGGAAGCCGTATGTGCCAGTGCCTTTGTTGACGTTGATGTGGGAAAAAAGAATAAGTTGAGAAATATTTCTGTTTTCTTACTCAATTTAGGCCAGATGACAAAAAGATTGAAATTAAATTAAATTCCCCACCGGCAAAGAGTTCATTTCTTACAGTAAGATTACAGAGTAGCGGCCACTGAGAAGTCCCCATTTGTTTGAGCACACTCAAAGCATGCATTCCACCAAGTGTCCAAGCGATAGCAACATCTCTGACTACTCAGCATAAATATGTATAAAAATATTTTTCATCAATGAAGTGTGTTTCAGTATGTGTGTGTGTTGTGATCATATTGCCAGCAGTATGATCGTTTGTGACAGGGAAGTTTCCAGGTTAATCTCACCAAAATTAAAGAAAAGTGATTAAAAAAAAGAGTAGAATTATTGAAATATACAAACGCTTGTAACTTAAGCAGACCGATCAGGCCTTGGCCAGAGAATAAACATGACAGGGCCAGGCTTGGTGGATGGATGTGTGCGAGCGGAGCAAGAGTATGAAAAGTTGTTTTTTCCTTTTTTTTTCTTTGCTATTAAATGACTATGTATTCTTCAAATCGGTGTAGTTGAATAGCAACGTCTGAAAGCCACAACCTGAAAATATACCTGCAGAGGGGAGAGAATGTATACAACAAACAAAAACAAAACATTTTTAAAAGTGGGTCAGACACGGAAATTAATACTGAAAAACAAAAGACAAAATTCTGAACCCTGCTCCAGAAAGGCAGTTGATAAATCTCCTGTGGACAAACACAGATTTCTATGTTTCTCGTAAATGACAACTGCTTCTAGCCGTGCAATGACGAACGATCTTTACTCTTTAGATGTGACAAAGGCATGACCTGAATTGATTGAGCAAATTTCGCCATCATCTTTCATTTGAATTCACAATTTCATTCCTGACGTTCCAGAGCCTATTTTCTCTTTCCTTTTTCAAGCCAAACACAACCCATCGGAAGTGCAGGCTCTGTCCAGCGCTCCACTCAGTCACGCTAGTCGGTCAGTGTTTTGAAAGGACTGCTCCTGCACATATTCTGAAGAGATCATTGCTGCTGCATTTCTCGTGAGCACTCTTAAAATGGTCAAATGAAGTGTTTAAGCCAAACAGCCTTGACATGACAGTCTCTCTGTAGTTTTTTTTAAATTTTCACCAAAAGGAAAATCTACTTCCCGCAAAACGTTTCCCAAATCCCTCCACACATCTCCATACTGGTAGTCTGCAAAGTAATAGTAAAACGCAATATGCTATGCCCAACACTATCATGCCAGTATAGACAGACCTATGGAGATGAAAAGCGCTGTGACATTGATGCAGATTTCCCGATCGGCGTCCGGAATGTACTCTTCCTTTCGAAGAAGATAGAAAATGTTCACATACGAGGCACCTGCACAAAGTAGAAACGGAACACGGTTGAAAGTGCGATACGATTAGAAAGTAGAGAATTCGATATCAAACACACCATTTTTTGTCCTCTAGACATGCAAATACACATGCTCGAATGAATCAACAAAAAAACTCACCGCCAAGAAGCCCGACAAAGATCATGTAGGCTGGCAAAAGCCAGACTGGAAAGAAGTGTTTCTGAACAGCGGAAGAAAGCAATACACATTCACGGGAAGACATATGTCAAGAAATCTTCAAGTAAAATACCAAGTTAAGGCGGTCCTGGATGGTCGTTGTGGATGTTGCTACCACCTGCACTTTTGCCCAAATTTTCACCCAGAAGTTCACCTTATCCACCCAACAAACTATATATTTTCTGAAAGATTATAACCAATGAATTATTTTCTTCCAAATTCTGAGCCGCTAAATGTCATGTAATCGAATTTATGACATCACAGCACTATATTTAGCACGGCAATGACGGAAGTCAGATATTTGGATTCACAGCAGCGGTCTCTTTACGAATTGAGGCAAGTTTTGGCATGCGCATTCTACATAAGAAGCGGGGGGAAAGCGTGTCTCAAATTTTTAAATTTCGACCTCATTATTCTATTATGAGTCGCCAAAGCCCAGGGCCGCCACTCCAAACTTGTGTGCGACTTTTCTGATGTTTGGATACGATTTCGAAAAATCCCAGACATGCTTTTTTTTTTTTGTCGCTTACCAACAGGAATCCACAGAAAAAAATTCAGGTGGATCGTGCAGACGGCTGTGAAGATGAATCCAAATTTCTGACTTCCGTCACTGTCGTGCTAAATATAGTGTTGTGACATCCTAATTTTGATCACAAGACATTTGGCGCCTCAGGATATTGAAGAACATAATCCGTTGAATATAAGCTTTCAGAAAATATATAGTTTGTTGGGTGGATAAGGTGAACTTCTGGGTGAAAATTTGGACAAAAGTGCAGGTGGTAGCAAAATCCACAGTTACCGTCCAGGACCACCTTAATAGCGTAGCAGCCAGTGAAGCCAACTCTCATCTGCAAGAGAAAACAGTGCCTTTGGTTGGAGTCCTGGTCTTGGTGCAGAGAGTATGATCTCTTAAGTTTAACCGAATGTTCTGCAATCTTTTTGAAATTACTCACTATGTTTTGGGCAGCCTAACATCCGACTCATCGTGAAGACAAGTAATGGTAAGCGGCCGCGGTTTTTTTTCTTCTTTTTTGTGCAAATGTTCATGTGTTCAGTGACACATGCTCCAGATGTTTGTACAACACCTTTAGGTCAGACACGTCATGTCTGATGTGTTTGCTGCTTCATGTCTATATGTCATTCTCCACACTTTCCGTCTTGTGCTTGCTTCTTCGCCGCCTGGACTAGCATGGACGTACTCTCTGCTCTCTGCCTTCACCTAGACTGAGTTTGGCTTGTGGAAAGTAGACAACAGAACATATTCAGCGGGAAGCAAAATTAAAGAGGTGTGATTCACATTCTGTGCAGTACAAAGCTTGTCACCGATTTGTATATTCTGCATGGACAGGCTTGCTCTGGGATAGATTACGGAAGACTTAAAGTCAATGCATGGGGAACTCCCTATTTTATCAATGCCGGCTGTATAAGTTTAGTTGGTCATTTGTCAGGTCGTGTGCTATGCCTGCAGTTGAGTTGGCTTGTTTTGCAGAGCGCATGATGCTGTGGGTGAGATCAAAATCTTCCTCGTTAGAAAATTCAGTCTTCTTTCCGTAGACAAATTCAGTGAAACCTGCATTTTACGACCACCTGCTTTTTACGACCACATTCTCGTGCACGGACGGGTCCGTACAGAAAAGTACCTGCATTATGCGATCACCTGCCAAACGCGATGAGCGACCGCCAAAAGCTGGCCTGAAACTCACTGTGTAACCTGCATTATACGACTGTGCGCGTACGAACCGGTCCAAAACCGCGACTACAGGTAGACATGGCACGACCGGACCGGTGCCACTCAATCTGTACTACAGATCTACTGCAGACAGTGTTGACACATCGCGTAGACACATGTACATGTAGACTGCCTGCATGCGGTGAAGGCGTTCCTGTACTCTATGGCGGGAAAATCGGACGACCATCGAAGACCTTGTTTTTCTTCTTTTTTCTTTTTTCTCCTGTATTGCTGCTGCTGTTGTTGTTGTTGTTGTTGGTGTTGTTGTTGGTATTGTTGTTGTTGTTGTTGTTGTTGTTGTTGGTGGTGGTGGTGGTGGTGGTGTCTGTGTCTGGTTGTGATTTGGAGGTGGGCGTGAGTATGGGAAAGGGGCTGATCGGGATCTGGGGTTTTCTGATGGGTTTGTGGTGTTGGGTTTATCTGTATTCAGACGACCAAGGAAGAACTTTTCTGATCTTACTCCCTAGTCTGTATTGCAAAGGGTTTGCGGGCATTTTCCTTTGAACCTGCATTTTAAGACCACCTGCATTATAAGACCACTTTGGGCCGCTCCATGGGGTGGTCGTAAAATGCAGATTTCACTGTAATACTGTATGTTGGGTGAGGGTGGATGCCAATTTTGACAGCAATACTGTAGTTCTGGTGCAAATTTGGTGAGAACAGGAGTGTTGAGCTTGTCATTGGCGTGTTACAGTTTACTCTGCTACACTTGTGTTTGCATTTTTGTTTGTGCTTGGTTGGGCGGATAGGTGGGAAAGGTGGGTGCTATGTGATGATGGTATTAAAAGCAGTGTGTTTGTGTGTGCTTGTTTGTTCTTCAGGAGTTCTTATCAAGGCAGTCATCATCATCGCTGAAGGGCTGTTTGAGAACGAGAGTCACCTTGTGTGAGTGTGTAGTTTGAGGTTACCTGAAAAGGTGATCGAAAGAGAATTTTAATTGCTCTCGTGATCTGAACGAGACTCGAACCTCCGGCACCAAATCGCCCATAGCTAGCATTTAGAAATTACCTGAAATATCCATGACGCAAACCTGCCACCCTAAAAATAATGAATGGGTATGGCACAGCTTCATTCTAGACTATCCAGACCATCCGGTGAGGCTTGACTGAGATGTTTGCTGCGAGCACGTCCTACGCGATTCACACAAATGGACCCCCAGCAGGAGAAAAGGCCGAAGTGCCGAAGCGGGCACAAGATGTAATTCGAAAATTAATATTTCAGTTTCAATTCCATCGATCGCTAGGTCAGCTCCACCTTTTGAATGTCAATGATTTCATTCCGTCTCATGGCTGCCTATTTTGGTAATTGAAAGCAAAACAATGCAAAACAGACTGCTAGTTCAGGATCGTGAAATAGGAAGTGGAATAGTATTTTGTTTGTGATGATAGATTTGTTGGTGGTGATAGATTTGTTTGTGGTGATAGATATATAACTCAACTTTCTTATTGACCTAGTGCAAGGGATACATAATTCCACTTCCTTATTTGGTTTGTGCAAGGGATACACAATTCAACTTCCTTTCTGTGTTTATCGTCAAGTGTATCCATGTACCTCTACCTTTGCTGAGTCTTTCTTTCTTCTGCAAACTTTCTGCAGGCACTTTCCGCCGGAGCAGATGAAGCCATTCGCAAGTATTCCGCTCTTTCCGAAGAAAAATCTCGCAATAGACATGTACATCAAAGTCCTTCTCGGTTCACCGCTAAGGTGTGTTCCACAGGGAGACTTGGCCAGGAAAAGATGTTGATTCTCGGTGGTGGACTAGTCGACTGACTAAAGGGAATTACAGTCGAACCTTTGTCTGATGGACTCACTTATACATAAATTTCATGGCACCAATCGGCATGTGTGTGCGCACGTGTGTGTGTGTGTGTGTGTGTGTGTGTGTGTGTGTGTGTGTGTGTGTGTGTGTGTGAAACTGTGGATACAAAGTACATCGGATATATAGTTCATTTTTCTCTTGTCCACCTTGAATCCGTTATAAGAGTAGATCGATTGTACCATTAAATTTGGGGGAGAAACTTTTTTTATTTTGATCTTCGGATTGCTAGGCTACCCACTCCCCGCTGGCTGATTTCTACCGGCCAGGGTTGAGTTCTGCCAAGACAGACGTAGCTGACCCCTTTCCCTTTCCCTTTCGATAATAAAGTTTTCTTTGAACTGAAGGTCTATCAGTTTTCTGTCCAGCATTTGCTACAAAGCATGACGTATTTCTGTCATCTTTCCGGTCTTGCTTTGTCTGCACAGCAAACAGTTCCATGTTGTTGAGGCTCGCCGAATCCTACCGAAGTAATTATGCCTTCATTGTGTGGACGGGAATAGGTTCATGTTTTGATTGTGCATGCAGATCGTATAAAAAGGCCGGAGTCGACTTTTGTCAGTTTCTGGCTCTTGACCTATTGTTTTCGGGTTTCTTCAGTGTCTTGGCCATCTTCCGGCAACTTTTGATGCAGAAGTTATTTTCAATTTGGTGCCAGTCGGCAACGAAACGCGGTTGTCGGCCTAAAGTATGGGGTGGCTTTTGAGAAATCATCATTTTATCAAGCTGAAAGCGTTGTTTTTCCAGAAATTATGCATGTACAACCTTGCACAACGTTTGACAAAGCTATCTGAGAAGACTATCACACCTGTTTCTGGCAAAAACATTTGAAATGCTGAAAAAAACCTTTTCTGTCACTGTACTGGGTGATCCTAGGGAGACGAAGCCTAAGTGGGTACGCGCACGATAACAGTTGCACATGCAAACCATCGTGATGAGGCCGCCTGTTGTGCAGGATTGTCGAAAAAGCATGAGAACGATGGAGAAGTTTCCATGGCAACCTTGCACATGCTGGTATTGATGAGAATTCGAACAAAATTTATTACACAGCGGTCACCTGCTCATCTCTCAAATAAAGTACAGGAATGAACCAACAATTACTTATGGAATGGCGGCTGAATCAAATGGCGAAGGAAGAACTTGCTCTGCTCCACCTCAACAAAGCTTGTTAGGCTCCATCCCTGAATCATGGTTGTTATGGTTTCAGTGGGTATCATTCATGCATCGTGGTTGTCATGGTTTTAATGGTTATCATCTCTGAACCGTGGTTGTCATGGTTTCAATGGCTATAAACTCTGTTCCTCTTGCAACAGGTTCTGCATGCACGTCGCTGTTCCCGCCGGCCACCAGTTTGAAAATCCCAAATCGACGGTGAAGTTCACCATCCCTGTCCTCAATGGAGATGTGAGTTGGTTGGCTTTTAGTTTCCTCCTCTCGATCATTGTCTGCTCGTCTCTTCATGACAAACATCATGGTTCAGTCACTGCTTCGTTGAACTTTTTGTTAGAATTTATGGAGTCTCCCTGCCTGCAATTTGCCATGTTTTACACTTTCTTGTATCCCTCGACTCTTTCCTCTTGTGAGTTCTTCACAATCTGCCTGCAACCTTGGAGTCCGTTAAAAGTACTATTTAACAAGTGTGCCACTGTGGCCCTTTGCTTCTAAGAGGCAGTTCAATTAGATTTTGAAGGCAAAGTGCATAAGGATTTTGCTTCGCTTAGATGTTAAAATGTTGATGTTCTTCCACCGATCGTTGCAGTACATGGAGCAGTGGCTAGCGGAAAACTTCTTGGGGTTTGAGAAGAGGCTTTGGCTGCAAGGTGACAACGTCCTCAGTGTTCGATTCATTTCATTACGGCATGGGCAGGTATTTTGCCTTGAGGTTCGGCAAGGTGGAGAGGTAAGCCAGAGTGACTGCTTGAAAGAATGCTGAGCACTGGAAACTCTTTCAGAAAAGCGTATGGAACCACTGGTCAGACCTCATGCCTGTGATGGTCGTGACACCAAACCTATGGTGCTACACAACTATAATAATTATTATGGTGCTACACAACCATATGGTGCTACACAACTATATGGTGTTACACAACTATATGGACGTGCTACACAACTATATGGTGCTACACAACTATATGGTGCTACACAACTATATGGTGCTACACAACTACAGTTCTGGAATAAGAAATCGGCCACTTATTATCTCATTAACTCTGCGGTCCACTCGAGTTGCACACGCCGCGACTGGGCCACGATCGAACATGCATGCACCACGACACTGGAGCTGGCACCATATTGGTGTAATCATACATG
>JAOWAR010149533.1:0-11462 GCA_028571005.1 Clathrina lutea
AAAGCTGTACAGACATTTTCTCTGACTGCCATGTTTCAAAGCCATGACACGGATATCATCAATAAAAACATAGATTACAGGTTGAATGTTCGTTTCCGCAATTGATTCCGGTACTGTGCTGTAATGCTTCAGAGTCACACCTGGCTGCCTATACTGCTCTGTGGATGTGCTTGAAATTACAACTAATCGCTTTGGTTTGACTGCAATCCGTAGAATTTTTAGATAGAAAGAGTCCTGAGTTCCTTAGGCCAAGAAGTAGGATATTGTGGCCCCAACCTTTCAGAGAAGGTTTATCTTCGAAATCAGATTTGTCATTGAATGACAAACCAAGCATTTGCAGCTTGGAGTTGGAAATGACATGGGTATCGGAAATAGCCCAGGAATCGTTTTGAAAAAAAAAAGCGGGCAGATCCATCTGAAATGTTGAGGGCTGTACCAATATGTGATTTAATGTTTCGTCCTGTTAAAGGGACACTGCGACGGAGCCTGCGGCTTTGAAAAACGCATTACGCTTTTCAAAGTCGCCGTGCTGGCACCGAGTGATTATGCAAGAATGGTGGAAATTTCAAGTTTGGACTCCGTGACGTTGGCTTCTATCCGGGCGTCGACTCCGTATCTTGCATGGGGCAGTTCGGCTGGCAGTAAGCCATGGACACCCCGAGAAGTAGACCCATCTCTCGGACTGCGCAGCTGACATGTATTCCGGCAAGAGAATGTTCAAATGGTAATTCCGTTAAAAAAAAAATAGACATCTGCATCTGATGAAGATGAGAGCTTTCCAAACCCTCACAGTGCCTTTCTTCAGGGCCTGTGGAACAGAATTGGCCGGACCACCCACCGGCTTGTCCAACGGGGAGAACGGAATCTCGAACGGGAGCGTGAACGTCTTACCCCTTCATCGTCGGCGACCACAATGATGTCGCTCAAATCGTCGAAGTCGGACAAAGACGTTGATGGCGACGGCGACGATGATGAACACATAGTTTGATAAGTGGGCAGAAGACAAGGCGGAAGACAACGCTCACCACACAAGTGCAGCTGATTGGCTTTACAGCCCTTGCAGTTTCGATCCCACGTTCGAAGTTCGCACGCTGCGTGAAAATTTACCTCTACGCGTGAACAACACGCAGCCTAGAGTATTTAAATCATTTTTTTGGCAAAAAATAATGGAGTCGCAAAACCGTCGCAGTGCCCCTTTAAAGAGATAATTTATCAGCTTTTACTGGTAATACATTGTTGTTCGGTTTCTACGGGAGCACACGGTATTAATACCTCTTAAAGTGTATCATGAAGATTTACAACAGAATCCCAAAATTAAGGAAATCTACAGTCAATATTTCAAGGAGCATCCCCAATTCATCAACCCTCATTTGGTTACGAATGCGGTCAGCTCATCCCTTCTAAATTATGACGATAACACGAAATCAATCAGAGACTCCATTGCCTATGTAAGAAAGAGGGACCAGATACCTGCCAGCGCGATTCCATCTTTAGAAACGACTAAAGAGAATGAATTTGACTGCATTCGTAACTGTGAAAAAAATGGGGTTACGTCATGCGAAAACTTAGGGATAGGATTTGACAACATGTGACGTCAAAGGATTTGACGACATAGAATTTTATGTCATGTGACGTCATCGGTGGGCTCGGAGCTCCCTAGCAACGGGGGCCATTGCTAGGTGGTCCCATACCCCTTTGTACACTACTACTCCTGTCTCAAGCTTACCGCCAATTGGAGCTGCACCCTGAAAGCAGGAAATGCACCAGTATCAACACGATCAAGGGTTTATATCAGTACAGGCGTTTACCTTTTGGTATTCACAGTGCTGTTGCTGTCTTTGGAAGGGTGAAGATGAATGTGCAGGGCCTCTTGGGCAGCGGTGCTTTCATTGATGAGTATATGGCCTGGTGACACAGGTCAAGCACACGCTCGGAATGTCGATTAGGTTCTCAACTGACTGAACGAGCGAGGGTTCAAATTGAAACCACAAAAGTTTCAGTACGTGGAGGAGAGGATTACATACCAAAGAAATGAAATTACGGCACAAGGCATCTCCCCACCCTCAGACAAAGTCAGGGCATTGCAAATTGTAAATTCCCCAACGACGATCCAAGAACCGCAGTCTTTTCTTGGTTCGGCAAATTTCCTCAGAAAATTGATTCCTCGCTTCACCCAAATGGCCGCACCTCTGTACGATCTCTTGAAAAGGTTGTCCTCCATGTGGACGCATCGACAATGGGCCTGGGGCCGTCCTCCTGTAATCACGGAAGTCCGGGGAACTTCGACCGATTGTGGTCATGCCGAGGAAATGAATGCCAACAAAGTCGCCATGCGCAAATTAAATGCGAGACGGTCACCGTAGTCTTCCGGTGACTAAATTCAACAGTATCTGATCTGTTCAAACTTCACCATCAAGACTGGTCACCGTCGGCCAGTCAAGCTTTTGGGCTGCCATGAGTCCATTCCTTCTTTGGCATCGACGTGCGTCAAGCGCTATAGGCCACGAGGTTGGCAGTGTACGACTACAAATTGGAATATCTGGCAGGGAATGAAAATGTGTGTGCAGATATTTTGTCCCGAAAGCCAATGACTACTGAGGGTCTTTCTGAGAATGCGTTGGTGACCGTACACGATCTTCTGATTGAGAGTGGTGAAATAATCACGGCAGGAGTGGTCAAATCTGATACGTCAAAAGATTCCGTTTAGACAAAAGTGCTACGCTACGTGTCAAACGGTTGGCCAATGGAATGCGCCAACGAACTCAAACCATTTTACCAGAAACGAGATGAGCTGTCCATTGCGGATGGAATCCTCCTCTGGAATGAACGAGTGGTAATTCTAGAATTTCTGCGCCCCGCTCTGCTCAATGACCTCCATGCCGAACACTTGGGCTTGGTGAAAATGAAACAAATCATTCGATGTTACATTCGATGTTACATGTGGTGTCCAAAAGTTGGCCTGGACATCGAGTATGACCGCTGTCAACAAGACGACAAGCGGCCATCTGCCAAGAGCCTGCTCGGGGTCGAATGGTCCATGGAAACGTATTCATTCGGTTTCGCTGGTCAGCTCTCAGGCCAAATGTTCCTCGTCGTACATGTCTTTCCTCAATACTCATGAGATTGAAGTGTACAGTGTACCTCCATGTTCTTGTCAGATGCTCCGGGTGCGTGTTCTTTACCAGTTTGTCTAAATTGGAGCTCAGAAACGAGAAGCTGTCGACAAGCCGAAACTGACCCCACGAGAAAGAGATAAGCTTTTCCATGTTTTGACCGATTCAGGAAATTCGTCCATTCCTCACTGTCGCCGGTATGGGTTTCCCCTCCTTGTCATTTGTGGGCGTCCCTTTTTTGTGTTTTTGATAGACGGTTTCACCGTTACCGTCAGTGCATTTAGTTCTCTTCCTTGATGTTTCTGATGCCTGACATTAGCAGATGGGCATCGTAGGTTTTGAGGTTGAGGAAGAAGACGGGTATCAATCTGTCGTAGGGGTTGAGGTGTAGACTTCAGTTACACTTCGTTTGCGCTGCGCCGCGGTCTTTCACCGTAATATGATCGTGGTCTATCACTTTCCATAATCCACCCTTGTCTCCTTTTCCAGTTGTAGGGCTCAGTTGGTAGAGGCTCACCGCAAGTCCAACAATTGGTAGCTGCTTTGTGCTTTCCAATCTTCATCCGTCATTTGGTTATCCTTTTTCTTGCAGAGTTTCAAACCGTCTCGAATTTTCTTGAGGTTTCCTTTCAACTTCTCAAAGAACCTGGTCTGGTATCTGGACCGCGATACCATTTTCAGTTTATCTCTTGACCGTCTGATCTGAAGATAACGTAAGCAAAGGAGTAAGCAAGGTGCTCGCTGCTTCAGGTTGTGTTGGAGGCGCCGTTCAAGGGATCCACGGGCTTGATTATCGACTCTGTGTCCGCATAAAAGCACGTACGGAGCCCTCATCAAGTTCTTATAGTTTTGAAAACGTTGTGTTGGGGTAAATCCGTCTTCCACAACACTTGGGAGCACAGCGCGCGTTCGTCATACATCAACACATATGCAGTACAATAGATGCTCTACAAGCGTACAGCCGTGCTCAGTGGGGAAGAATTCAGCCGGTATCAAGCGTTTCGTGTGATAGTGATTTGTTTGATCATAGCACAGGCAGTTGACTCCTTGTCCAGCAGTAGTGCGTTTTTTGGCCTTTCCGTATAAGCATCAGGTTGATGCGTTCCCGGTCGTGCCGCTTGGTAAGGAACAGAGGATGAAGGCAGCCTTCGTAACCAAACGCGTTAATGGCGAAATGGTCTGCCGGACCACCTTTGGAATATCTCTCGGGGAGGCTGGCCACTCAACGCCGGTAAAGTCCAGCTCGTCCGTGTACTCATCAGTGATGGTGTTTTGTGGTGCGCTCTGCATTTTTCCTACCGGGTAGATGGCCAAGACTCAAGAGCAGCGACCACATCAAGCACCTATCATCATTGTTTTTCACGTTCAGGTTTGCTTCCTAATTTTTGAGGTACGGCGGAAGGTCAAAATAGGAGCCTCCTTTCAGCGGGGCATACTCCGCGATGTCCCAATGCACGGCCAGCATGCGAGAAAGAGCCCAACCCGACGCCTGGCTTCCCTACTGATCCAACTTTCTCTCGATCTAGGCGTGTGCGTTCCTTACAGCGGAGCCGATGTGGGACCCATTGACTATGAGCATGGGCATTGATCGGAAGTAGGGGGCAGTGATGACGTTCTCCGTCTCCAGTTTGATGTTTAGGACGAGCGTTGCCTTGAATTGATGTTCGTTTAGCTCGCGTGTCATCCCGGCAACTAACTCGGCGAGCATAAGGCTGAAGAGCGTGGTAACTTCAGTAGGCTCGTTTGGAATTATCGTGTACGACTTGAGGAAACCTCGGGGAACTTTCTCCGATAGCTTGAAGTATGGAGAGTCCATCATTCTCCGTTTTGCTGCTTGGATTTTGTGGCCATGTTCGGTCTCCTGATAGCAGCGTTTCTCTCCATAGCTCAGAGAGAGAGCGAGAAACTACAATCTCACCTTGCACAACTTGTTTTCTACTCACACGGTCGGACTGCAAACGACGGGCCTTTACATAGGTTTCGGAAGCGCAGCCAGAGAACCTTCTAGAAACGACCCTCTCGCAGTGAAACGATACTTTTCTCTCAGTGACACTAGCAGTACGTGCACAGACACAGTCGAGCTTTTTTGCATAAAGAGAATAGAAAGTTGCGCTCGGCTGAGGTATACGCCCCCTCCCCTATCCTCCAGGATAGATTGTGTGTGTGTGTGTGTGTGTGTGTGTGTCAGCTGTTTTTTCCTTTCGAGAGCACCAGACATGAGGGCACAAGCTGTCTTCTTTAGGTGATTAAATAAGTTTTGTTCGACGAGATCTGCCAAACGCCGTATTAAAAAAGCCTCATCAGCAAGTGTTGGGGTGCGAAGCTGATTGGAGACAAGGATAAAACTGTTTTGGATAAGCAGAGGTACACCTTGACGGACTGCGATGAGAACGACAGCCCGATGACACACCTTTACATGACTGGCTCTGTCGCAACGTATTGGACATTGAGGGCTAAGAAGGGCATGCTGAAGGACGCAGCAGCTTTCTTATACTCCATGTTGTTCTAGTTTCTTTTGGCTCTAACTGAAAATCCGATTGGTTCAAAAATTGTCTTTCCCTATGGCCCGCAATGGCAGTCATCCTAAGATGTACTGTTTTGATTTTCCCATCGCTTACGCTACGTATTTTTGGTTAATTTAGACAGAAGTTCAAATTAGTCTCAATGAAATTGCTTTCCTTCACTACAGTTTGTCAAGGGTGTCATGACTTTTAAATATCAAAGCTTGTTGTTTCCCCTTCCTGGTGACATTTAAGTTTGACTGATTCTGGCTTTCTGGTTTCTTTTCCATATTTTTTTTTGCTCAACGGAACTCAGTTTGATTTCAGTTCCAGTAGAAATGCTTACTCCCCGACAATCAGCTAGGTATAGATCCACGGATGTGTGATGATCTTCAACTGAATAAACTAGCATTTTCAGTTTAGACAGGTATGTGTTCGATGATGAGGGAACGTTTGAGAGGGGAACGCACAGAAAATAATGAACTACACCTACTAATTGTCGCTCAAGTGACACACTCTCTGACTCAATTGTTCGATCCGACTTTGGTCCGAAATAGTCAAGTTCACACATGGGGAAGGTACCACCTATCAAGTGGATTCGAGCTAACGACAACAGTGCCATTTTCACAGACCGAGGCATAGACTTCTAAACCTTGCAAAGGTAGCAGTTAAAAGCTACCTTTTGTGCATGAGAAACCAAAAGCGAGCTCGTAGTTCAACAAGAACGGTGTCGTGAGCGCGATGAACCATGAGCTCGTGAGGGTGTATAATCCACAGACAGAAAAAGGTGCTTACACAAAACGGATTGGAGGAAACATCAAAATTGTCGTCAGATGCGGACAGCGACTAAACCTGGCGTAGACACAAACATTTCGTCGGCCATGGTTGAGCTAAGATTTCTCGGCAGGATACCGTTTCTGATTGGCAGCCCTCGATTCAGTCATTTGAGGTCTCCGCTGTAAGTAGCCATATGCACAAGTCTGATCAACAGCTCCCAACTTGTTCGCAGGATTGGCTTACTCCTTCGGCCCTTAGCCGGGCCCTTCTTGAAACCTGGATCACTGAATGTCGTAAAAGCGCCCAATCAGGACGGACGCACGCTCTACACTCTCTCTTGTCATGCTCGTTTTCCTTATTTTTGTGAATTCGGCCAAATCTTCACCGTGAATTAAGCTATTTTCCGCATCGGAATGAATGACTGAAAGGAGCTTTTCATCCGTGATACCGCAAACATGTACAACGACCTCGAACCGTGCAAGTGATGCCTTTACCGTAAACAGTATGCTACAGATAGAAACTTCAAGGAGAGTTTGAAAAAAGCCAAAAACTGCCAAGATTTCTCGACTGTGAGCTTCAACGACAGTTTGAGAGAAGCCAAAAACTGTCGAGAGTTTTAGACTGTCAACGCGGTATGACTATGCCTCTCTGGCATTGAGCAAGGAGACTTTGCCGCATCGCGCTTCCAACATGTTGCAGATGGTCGGTCGTCAGCGCGGCGGATATCAAGAGCAGTGTTCGAAGTCATCATGAACCCACCTACTTGCCATTTACGACAACGGCTGAGTGCTCGGTGCCTAATGGTATTTAAGACAGTAATTGCCAATTTAGCGACTAAATACCCGTTCATTCCGCACACATTCCGTAGGCCTGCTGTACAGGGTACATGTTTAACATTCTGCCGTACAGCACGTCTGTGGCACTGGTCTTATTCATATCCAAACCGATTTTTCAGCGAACCACCAATAGCTGCACCACCCCGCATCAATTGCACGAGTCAAACCTGGTTTCTTTTTCCAAGTGACGATGCAGAGACTGGTACGTGGAGGGAAGCCGACCCATGCAGCGGTTGGACGTTCACATTAATTTTCCAAGTTCATCATCCCTCCTCAAAAGCGGCAGCTTTCTGCCATCAGCCAACACCTGCAGGAAAACTAGAACTTTCACAATGAACTCAATATCGAAAAAATGGTGACCGCGCGGAGAAAAACACATTCGATGAGAAATTGTAGATGCTCAAAATCCGTGCCAGACTGGGACTCAAACCTGCGGCACCAAATTAAATCGCCTAGCAGACGAGAATCACCTGACTATCCGCTACGCCATCCCGTCATCCTCAAAAAGGGATGGGCCATGTCGCAGGTTCAAGGTCAGGCTATCTCGTCCACACGGGAATCTGCGGTCCGGAAGATGGTAGTAGCGACAGGAGCGCCGGATGGTTAGCACGTCAAAGTGATTCGAACCAACCGGCCTCCTGAAAGAATCGGTCAACGCCGAGCTAACGTAGTCAGCATCGAAGAAATGGTGACCGCACGCAGAAAAACACATTCGATGAGAAATTGTAGATGCTCAAAATCCGTGCCAGACCGGGACTCGAATCTGCGGCACCAAATCGCCTAGCAGACGAGAATCACCTGACTATCCGCTACACCATCACGTCATCCTCAAAAAGGGATGGGCAATGGCGCAATTTCAAGGTCAGGCTATCTCGTCCACGCGGGAATCCACGGTCCGGAAGGTGGTAGTAGCGACAGGCAACAATCTTCGCTTTGTCATCCCCCAGACAGCTAGAAAGAAACGTTATGTCCTATTCATCCCCAGGCTCCAACCAGCAGAACATTGCGAACAGCATGAGTATCCAGGAGAAAGTTCCCAGCTCACCAGTCATAAGACACAGATCCACCCAGTCTGGATCCCTCAATCCTACCTTCGTTCTAAGCATGAGTATGTTTAGAACCTGCACCTGTTCAGCTACAAATAGTTTCTCCTGTTCATGTTACTTTCCCTCTCTCTCTCTCTCTCTCTCTCTCTCCTTTCGGGCTGATCTACAATGTCTCGCCCGACCTTCCGCTTTCCGTTTCCTTCGCTCTTGTAAGGTGACAAGCTTTGTCCAACTCACTCTCGGCCACCATCACGCACAAATGCACCATGTTGATGTCTTACATTGCCCAGCCGAAGAGAATAGTGTCGGTGAACTATGAAAATAATTATAGTCGGCGGCAGGTCAAGACTGTGAAAGATGTTGTGGTTAAAAGTGCTTGCTGTTCAATCTGGGCTGGCAGGGCGGTCAGTGTCTCGTTCTGTGTCGCGCCAACAGGAACACGCCGAAGCGCACTTCAACCGAGGATTCCCCCAAGCGTCTCTTTCTCGATGAGCGCTACGTATGCGGTCGCTACGTGAACCTGGAACGCCTGCAGCTGCTGGTTTCGCTGCCACGACTGGTCGACAGGGACGAGTGGTTGGCGACTAACGGTTGGTTATAGTGCTGAATAACAATAGCCGCTAAGCTGATGTCGGGCCACACGACCGCCGTGGCTTGGTCAGAGTGCCTGGCCAGGTTTTGACCATTGTCAGGGAGTAGTAACTGTGACTGTCTGTATCTTGGGGAATTGAGGTGAAGGCTGGGTCGGTGAAAGACGAACAGTGACAAACATTAATTTTCACTGATTTGGAGAACTCAAATTAATTTTAATCTTACCTGCATTGCACATTATTGAATGATCGGCTAGTCTGAGCATGTACATGATCATGTCCATGCTTGCCAGACTAATAAAAAAGAAAGGAAAGAAATCCTGCAAGAAAAGAAAGGAATTTGGGATAAACGTGTGTACGTTGATGGATTACATGCTAACTGGCATGATGACATTAATTTTTTTAAAAGAAAAAAAAGAAGAAAAAAAAAGAGATAGATCAACATCAAGCCAGTGTGCATGGCAAAGACTATGCGCTCTGACAGGGCAAAGCTCATACATAGTCGGCAGTATGGCAAAGCTCATACACAGCCGACAGTATTGTAAAGCTCATGAGTGGAGTTTAAAAGTTTTGATCTCTACCTCGTAGTCAGTTAAATCGATAGGCGGAGTCTTCAGCTTCAAATGATTTACAGGTTTGAGAGTTAAACATTGAAACTCAGATAGTGCATATCCTCTGTGTGGAAGTCAGTATGAAAGGTAGGCACTAACAAAATTGCATGAAATGACAAAGTGACCGGAAATGGTCCCTCACCCCAACCAAGCATAGCACAAAGTGGAAAGGCGGGATTAGACGCTATGCCGGAATGCAACCATGGAGTAATCTCTGAAGAAAACAAGGCGGCTGGCAGTTCGTGATTTAGAAAAGCTGGAATGGGAGCACATGCCGTTTGAAGCTGATCTGAACGCGATCACCAGACTTGGCAGATGCTCCTGCTCCATACTACAGAACTGAAAAGTGTCGAACGACAGGAAGGTTAGGGCACGAACCTTGAAGGATGTGGTCGAGGCTGCAATTGGCTGGCCTTTCAGGAAGAATGTAGGAATCTCAATATACATCATGGTGAGAGTTTGTTCATCAATGAAGTGCGTATGAGCCTTACAGGCTGACCACAAGTTGATTGCATCAACATGTTCATTGCTGTATTTGTAAGTAGGCGGAAGTTCCTAACACCTGCTTTGGTGTTTGTGATGGATTCACTGACTCATGGCCATGGAATCTTGCGTTGTTGCGTTGTTGCATGTTGTCCTTGACTTACGGGTTTTTTTTTCTTTTTTTTTTGCTTTTCTTGCAGCTCTGGGTTTCTTTAATCAGATCAACCAATGCTGCGCTGTTCTGTCTGACTTTTGCACGCTGTCCCGTTGCACAGCTATGACTGCTGGACAAGTGTAAGTCTTTGTCTGTCTGTCTGTTTGTCTGCCTGCCTGTCTGTCTGTCTGCCTGTCTGTTAGAAATGTCACCAGACCAGGAGTTCAGATGGCGATCAGTTTCAGACAGCATTGTTTCGGCCTTGGTGGCCTCAAGAAGAGACTGACCAGCTAAGCGAACTGCTGTGCCTATTAGATGTAGTTGAAAGACTTGACCTCTACTGGCTTGACATGCACTTGCGGGTCTTTGGAACTCCCATAATGCAAGACTGTCCTGGATCCAAAGAGGGATTACCTCCCCCGGGGTGCGAGGATTATCACTGAAAACTTAGAGGCAAGGGGGAGACCAGCATAAGCAAAGCTTACTGATCAACGGTGAGGTGAAAATGACAATAATATATCATAGTAGAATTGTCACTGGATCAGGGGTTCGGACGTCGATTAACTCTGCTTGGGGGATCAGTGTTGCAGGTTGGAGTCCCAGTCTTGGCATAGAGTATGATTTTTATCAAATTTTCTTCTGTGTCCATTTCAAAATCATTCTTTATTAGCCACTATCAATGGTCGGATGACAAGGGCAAGAAGGCGAAGTTACCAGCTTGGCAGTACATTGACCTGGTGATGTCGTCTGTGGAGAAAATCATCCAAGACGAGCAGTATTTCCCGACCAGGTTTGGTAAGTGTACCCTGGCACAGCGCGGGCATGCGCGCGCGTGTGTGTGTGTGTGTGTGTGTGTGTGTCAATAAGTGATGCAAAACATGGTTGGACCAGAGAGAAAGGGGAAATGCAACTCAATTAAGGGATGACAGTGGGTCCCAGGGCCATGCAAATGGGGCGTGTGCGAAATTAGTCTTTGACGTCACATGATGCATAGCAACGCTTGCTGCGGGGGAACTTCCTGTTCTCGCATCGACGCTGTGGTGGGTTTGTTGCCGTTTTCATAGATTTCAAGGCAGTTTCTTTTTCCTAGCTTCAAGTCAGTTTCCGCCCCTTCTTGAACGTCATCATGCCCTCTCACTCAAACTGCTGCGTGCCAAGATGCACAAATAAAATAAAATAAAAAGTGCAAATGGGCCCTTTTTCCGACTGATGGTGGTCAGTACACAAAGCGTCGCCGTGTGTGGAACGGAGGGGACAGGTGGTTGCAGGAACTTGGCTGACGTTTGCAAGGAGTTATCTTTTCACCGTTTGCCGGCTGACAAGAGCCTTCGAAGTAAGTGGATAGCCAAGA
>JAOWAR010149544.1:0-18626 GCA_028571005.1 Clathrina lutea
ACCGCGCGCTCGTATGCAACTTTACTCGGTCGGTGTTCCTAACAGGACTTCAGATGTTAGTTCTTCGCCCACAAGAGAAACTCAGCGGGTACTGGGAATTCATGAAGCCGTTCGATTGGTCTGTCTGGATAGTGTTAGGAGTAAGTGTTCTATTTTCGGCAGCAGTGCTGATGGTTCTCGACCCGGAAGGAATCAAAACGGCTCGTACAGGTCACCCCTACTTCGACTCCCTCTACTTCACGGCTAATGTGTTCCTCTTTGTTCATGAAGCAGATATTGTTACACAAAAGTTCGCTCGGGCGTTTCTAATCCTGCTCCAATTCGTCATGTTGATCCTTCTAGCAGCGTACACGGCTAACATGGCGACCTTCCTCGCCAACCAGCAAGTCGAGCCTGAGGTCAGCACGTACGGTGATATTCAGCGATATCCAATTGCGGCTCGGGGCAGAACAACGAACTGGTTGTTTGTGGAGAATCAGCTGGGACTGCGAAACCTAGTAGACGTGTCATCAGCCGGCGATGCAGCTAATGCTCTGAGGACAGAACGAGCCAAGGCGTACATTGCTGACATTCCTCACATAGATAAGATAGCTTCGGAACAATGTGATCTGGTCGTTGTGGGCAACCGAGTAAGTAAACTGAGCTAGCGCCTGACGAGACTAATCAACATGTGTTTCTCCACATGCATGGAAGCATATCAGTTCACACAGCGGAGCTTGCTAAGCCAGAAGCTAAGGTAGATGCTAAGGCCCCAGACCATATTTACCCAAACAAGGATTGGGAGGAAAAAACGTGTGAGCATTGAGCCTCAAGATAATTAGGAGAAGGGAACCCTGGCATTTGTGAATACCGCACAGTAACTCAAGGGCCGGGCAAAGCAGCTCTACAGAAGACATTTTGGTGCTCTGCATCATAGCTGTTTCAGTCCTTTGTTTTTTCTCTCTGACTTCTGACCTCTTCAGGTCGATACGCAGGAGTATGCTTTTGCCATGCGCAAGAACTCTCCTTGGCTCAACGAGATCAACCTGGCCTTGAGTATAGTAATCAACAACGGAGTGGTCAAGCACAGCTACGCCAAACACACTGGTGACGGTCTCGGCTGTCCTCCTCTCAGCAAGGGAGAAATGGTCAAACCACTCAACATCTCAAACTTTGCTAGCCTCTTCGTCATCACAGGAATATCAGCCGTCGTCCTGAGCAGCATCAAAACCCTCCGTATGACAATGAGGAAGATGATATCTGTCCGATCCCGATCGATGTCAACTCAGGAAATCTGCCCACCAGCACAAAGAATGACAGAGAGGTAGACCTGAAAGCCTGCGCTGCCATTCTAGGCACTAGCCACTAGATAAACCAACCCTGAGCTCAAATGAAGTATAATTTCACAGCCCAGACATAGACGCAATCACCTTAGGATAAATCATGTTTCATCACTAGATCTAAAATGGACGAAGAAAGTGAAAGAAACTAGACTTGGCATCTCCTTCTCCATGACGACGAGAAAGGTTGCCCTGCACTATGTTGACCTGAGTGATGATGTTATTCACCGAGAAGAGGAATTGTATGCTTTCTTTGCACTTACTGGATGATCCATTTTGCCCTTCCCATGCACGCATCCACACTGCTGCCCACTCACTCGACAGTTACGGCAGACTCGCAGAATTGAGCAAAACACAACTCGGTGGTTCTGTCTCTTCAACAGGCAGGCTTAACCAGCGAACACTGTAAAGAGAGTTTGCTATCAAGCAAAATGATTGGTCACCTTAGGCAAACACAGTCAAGGATTTAATGGTGCACTGTTATGATAATCAAACTTTCTGTAGTGATTTTTTGGTTAAAAAATGCCGATCAGGCTCAATTTGGGCCCGGTTGCGCGGCGTTCTCTCGGTCTCTGGCTGGATCTCCGCGGCCAAGGTAAAATCTAGTTCCACTTTGCTGGAGCGGGAAATTTTGAAGTACGTTTAGTTTGCAAGCCAAACCTGACCCATCACCTACAATCGTCTTAGAACCGAGCCAGCGCTCGACGCCATATGCCGTGAGCTGATCGCACACACGAAAAGTTGCCTGTCCGCCATTTATTTTCCCCACAACAAAAGGGCGAAAAAAATCACTGATTACCGGGACAGCGTATCTGTAAATTTGCAACAAACTTGCGGATCCTAGTTGGACAGTGCAGGAGGGGAGCTTGGGAAACCGATCTTATGCCCAACATGAATCGCACAAAAAACCAAACGAAAGAAACAAAAAGCTAGAAAAAGAGTGATCAGCCAAGAGAAGCAAAACTTAAAGTGGAGTTGAAACAACCCAAAAAACGCCTTGCCCAGACTGGCCTAAGGTAAGCCTTGCCCAGACTGGCCTGAGGTAAGCCTTGCCCAGACTGGCCTGAGGTAAGCCTTGCCCAGACTGGCCTAAGGTAAGCCTTGCCCAGACTGGCCTAAGGCAAGCCTTGCTCAGACTGGCCTAAGGTGCGATTCATCATTCAAGTTTTGGCTTACAACAAAACTCACCCATCATGAATTTTCAATGCCATAGCCTAATCTTTGCGCTGCCACCATTGTTCTAGAC
This sequence comes from Clathrina lutea, assembly GCA_028571005.1. Classification (NCBI taxonomy): domain Eukaryota; kingdom Metazoa; phylum Porifera; class Calcarea; order Clathrinida; family Clathrinidae; genus Clathrina; species Clathrina lutea. Next base: position 2,566 of record JAOWAR010149544.1, read on the forward strand.
AGTGGTGGCATTCTTTGACTGCGCTTTGCTGACCATTGAGAGATAGCGATAGATATATCTGATCCTTGTGTAACTGCTGTCTTCAGGTGCGGAATATGTTAATCGTATAAGCAGTTACATGTAAGTTTGAGTCACGCATAGGTGCATGGTATTGGCTCATTTCCTTTATGGTCGCTTGCTTATCTTGAGAACATGCTCGGGCTTGCCTATTAGGATATTGACCTCTGACCCAGACATTATCCTGATATCATAATCAGTACTGAGGCATGCCACTAACGACGAAGACCCATGATTGGGAAGTCGATAGGAAGAACCTTTCACGGATCAGGTGAACTTTGATCAGCTGTTGCCTGTTGCATCTAACATGGTTAATTTTTGTGGCTGGTTTGTGATGTACCATTTCTCAATCCACCTCTGCCCTAGTATGTTGAACATGCTCTCAGGGCATAACCAATATTTCACACGAGTCGATTTCGGTAATTTGAACTGTACTTCGTAATTGCTGAAACTCTCGGTAGACCGTCAAATGCCTGCACTAGAACGAACCATATTTTATCAATGCTGCCACTTGCTCTTCCTGATTGCCACACAAGCTTGTAGGTCAGCTGATTGTCGAGCTCACTTCTCCATGCTCCGCGCTTGACAGCAAAAGATCGATTGTGAGCATCTTTTGGATATAAACTTGGACCTGTGTAATACGATGCCAGGATTACATTTGATCGGTTTTAGAAAGATGTCGAGTAAGGCAGACACGTTAGGATAGCATCATCTGATTTTTAATTTTGCAGTCTTCTTCGTTCAGAAGTAATGACAGTTCCAGGCACACTCTCGTAGCCTTCGTCAGGTTATAGCCATAGGAAGAATTCGTCCAAATTCCTGTAGAATGAAAAACTATTTGTATGAGTAATGATATTGTATCATTTGTATCTGTTTTACGATTTCGTTCTCTACCAAGCTGAACCGTCAGAATAGCACAGACATAAAAGCCCGGGAATTTAGGCGTATTCTTCCTATTATTGTCACCTGATGAAGGCTACCACAGTGTGGACGGAAACTGGCGTTACTTGTGTACAAAGAATTCTGCAAAACCAAAATCAAATCGTATTATCACAGAGGCAGTCAAGAAGTTGGAAGAGACTAGGATGAGCTTGAGCTTGTGTGGAAAATTGGACAAAGCAATGCCATTGAAAGATTAGTTTACCTCTGTGCACAGTATCATCCTTTAGACAGAATAAAGAGATGGGACTTCAGGTCGATTCCCGGTCATAAGATCATTCCTTAATTCCCAGGCTTGATACAGATCGCAGGGTTGAAGTAAATCCTGAACTTTGAAAACGGAAATAAGGAAAAGAAGTGAGCTCAAGTCTGTGAAAATTTGGCTAACTATGCCATCAGCTAACCATACCATTAGCTAACTATACCACTAGCTAGCCATACAACTAGCTAACAGACCACTAGCTAACCATGCCGCTAGCTAACCATGCAACTAGGTAACAATGCTACAAGCTAACCATGTCACTAATGAACCATGCAACCAGCTAACCATGCTACGAGCTAACCATGTCACTAACGAACCATGCCAGTAGCTAACCAGCCACTAACTAATCATGCCACTAGCTAGCCATGCCACTAGCTAACCATGCCACTAGCTACCCATGAAACTAGCTAACCATGCTACGAGCTAACCATGTCACTAATGAACAATGCCACTAGCTCACCATGCCATTAGCTAACCTTGCCACTAGCCATACATGCCACTAGCTAAACACGCCACTAGCTATCGATGCCACTCGCTATATCAATGGCACTAGCTAACCATGCCAATAGCTCAGTAACCATGCCACTAGCTAACCATGCCCGACTCAACATGCCCGACTAGCTAACCATGCCACTAGCTAACGATGCCACTAGCTATCCATGCCACCAGCTAACCATGCCACCAGCCAAACATGCCACCAGCTAACCATGCCACAAGCTAGCCATGCCACTAGCTAGGGCCATCATCTAGCTAACCGCCACTGGCTAAACATGCCACTAGCTGACCATGCCATTAGCTACCCATGCCACCAGCTAACCATGCCTCCCGAGGTACCATGCCACTAGCTAACCATGCCACTAGCTGAACATGCCACTAGCAATCAATGCCACTAGGTAACCATGGCACTAGGTAACCGTGCCACTAGTTAACCATGCCACTAATGAACAATGCCACTAACTATCCATCCCACGAGCTAACCATGCCACGAGCTAACCATGCCACTAGCTAACCATGACACTAGCTAACCATACCACTAGCACTGACCCATGCCACTAGGTAACCATGCTACAAGCTAACTATGCCATTAGCTAACCATTGCACTGGCTAACCAGACTAGGTAACCATACCACTAGCCAACCATGTCACTGGCCAACCATGCCACTAGCTAACCATGCCACTAGCTAACCATGCCACTACTGAGCTAACCATGACACTAGCTAAACATGCCACTAGCTATCTATGCTCCTGGCTAACCATGCCAGTAGCTAACCATGCCAATAGCTCAGTAACCATGACACTAGCTAACCATGCTGGACTAGCTAACCATGCCCAACTAGCTAACCATGCCCGACTAGCTAACCATGCCCTTTAGCTAACCATGCCGCCAGCTAACCATGCCACTACTACTGAGCTAATCATGCCACTAGCTATCCCGGCATGCCACTAGCTAACCATGCCACTAGCTAACCATGCCACTAGCTGACCATGCCAGAAGCTAACCATGCCACTAGCCGACCATGCCACTAGCTGACCATGTCAATAGCAATCCATGCCAGTAGGTAACCACGACATTAGGGAACAATGCCACTAGCCAACTACGCCACTAGGAATCCGCCATGCCACCAGGTAAGGATGCCAGGTAGCCAACCGTGTTACTAGTTAACTATGCCTCTAGCTAACCATGCTGATATGAGTGGGCAAGGAAGATAGACGGGTTCAGCTTGGTTTTGAGAGCTAATCTAGGGAGAGGATGAGATGTAATCGGACGCGAGGAAATCTTGACCTAGTGCTTCAGGCATGGCACCTGAGAAAACTTTGTAAGAGAAAACAACAGTTACTGTGAGAGAAGACAACAGTTACACCGTGCGAGAAAAAACAGGACTGCGAGTATTCATAAGCTTAGAAGAGCGCCACACAGACCCGTCAAGCTTAGGCCAACCGGTGGTAGCTTCCTGGCCGCTGGATGAATTCAGGAAGCTCTAAAATTCCTGATGGTTGTGATAGTGGTAGGGGTACTTGGCATGAATTTACTATTCACGGTTACTTTCCGCCCCTAGACTAAAGAAGCCGCCTTCTTTGAAAAGCTCAGAAGCGGGAGAGGAGCGCAGAAAGAGAAAAATCGCTCTGTCAAAATAGTTAAATCAACGCCGCACAGAAAGCTGGCAGCTGTTAGCCCAAGGACGAAGGGAACTTGGGCAAGCAGTGTCTAAACCGAGCACTGTAAAAACCATGAGTTTGTTGACTGGTTGAAACAGGAAATTCAAGCTGCCTGCTGACTCTGAAACAAAGCAAAGATAAAATCATTTGAGCATTTTTTTTCAATCTGATTTTTTCGATCTGACTTTTTCAATCTGATTAGTGAGCGATGATGAAGATTGATGAGGAAACAGCTGATGTACTTCGGCCATAATTGCCAAACATGGCCTGGCCTAATCCCACACACGTGAACTTGTCTTTATTGAGTATGACACAACGACTCTTGCCCCTTCTTTTCGGTCACGCGGAACTCAAAGGATAGCCACCCTTCAAGCTGAATTCAGTTAGAGCCTCATCAACTATCGACCGTATCAGGTGCGGCCAGTTACATGTACATGTATGTTTGTCCGAGTGCGAGGAACCGGACAAGCGAATGCACTGACAGATTACATGTACAAGGCAGGTGGCACTGACTCTCGAAAAGTGTCTCGCCCAGTCGATCGTTGATGAATTAGGCCGGCAGCGCGTAACCCGTCTGTAAAGTGACAACGTTTTCACAGCAGGAAAGGGCGGAGTTTTAACGTGGTTATTCCGAGCCTGCCCGTGGACCCTACAACGTCAGAGACAATCAGCTGATCTCTCACTACTAACACGAAGAGACCACAAGCACCGGCAAGGCTGGCTGTGACAGTTTTTCCCTAGTTACAAATGACTCGTCACTGAATCCTCATCGCCGGTAGCGTGTCGTATTCAACTTTCGCCGTGAACAATGTAAGGATGAAATTGAAACTCTCACGGACCACATCGGGAAAATTACTCATCCGTCGATTGGGCAGAGGATAGTTTTGAAGCAGTGGATGTCGGTATAACTGTGCTCAATCCGAGAATATTATGGGAATGATGTTGGAGATTTTTCAAAAAGCTGAAAAGGGAGAACAAAATTAACTCTAGTCCTGAAAATCGAGCAGCCCTCGCTTGGGTGTACTCGAAAGAAACATCACCTGTGTATACGTAGCTGGAGGCGTGTTTTCCAGTCGAGCTCTGCACAAACAAAGGCGCCGTCCCACTCCCAGTGCCAAACTCACCGCGATTTTGCGACGATCGAGTTTCCTCATTAAGCACCGGACACCCGGTCATCTTTCCTCTTGAATAGCCTTCCCTTTCAGCTAGCCAGAGCCCAAGCTTGCAGGTGTACAGCTGACGATCTGTGTTTCGCAGGGTACCAGGTTGTGTCGTCTCGCTAGACCGTAACAAGACTAGTAATACATGCAATTGCAAGGTCTGAAGTTGAACCGCAATGTATTTCATGTACATGTACTTACATACAATGTATTTCATGGTAGAATGAAAGGTGCGGATCGTTCACCCTGACGCTACAAGCTACTACATGTAGCTGCGGCAGACTTTCGCCGGCTTCAGCCTGGTTACCCACGCGTGATGTACAAGCTTTCTACACGACCGCCGGGCAGTCAGCCAGCATGCAGCGTCCGCGCTTGTCTGTTTAGACCGAGGCAAGTTGATATCGATGCGTAAGATGGAAAGAGCGCAGCCACTTAAAGTTTTAGACATGACACTGAAGCCCGCGACCAAGTGCTTATAATGCAGAGGAGTGGATGGCGTCACAGCGCAATTGCCCTGCAGCGGCGGTCTCGAATGTTTCACCCATCTCCTGCAGCTCCACGAAGAAGCAGTTCAGGGTTGAAGTTGGCTGGCTCAGCTCTGAGCCAGTGACAAATGCCTAGATTGCCGTGCCGGGCCACTAATCATTGCCAGAATAAATAGTAGACAACTTAGCGTCCGTCGCGGAATTTTTCCACCGGTCTGATTGAGTTGAGAAAGTAGGGACAGACGTCTGCAGGATTGTCCGGCGTTGTCGGGCTGATATTTGTGCAGGCTGCTTGTTCAAGTACATGTACACGTACCCGGTGGAGCCATGCGGAAGACAGGCCCTCTTGCTCTCCTGCTGCTGTCTGCTGTTGCGTGCTGGGATCAATCTACCTGTGATGGCGGGCCTGTTCAGTTCACAGCTTTAGTGACCCTTTCCCCTGACAGCACGGGTCTTCAGGTGGCCGCAGCGATGAGAATGGCCGCCGACGACTGGTTGGTGCGGTCAAACGTTTCAAGATGGAATCTGCGCGTCCTTCATAACATGACATCTCTCACAGCCTCGCAATTCACGCAAGCACCCGAGCGTCCCCTGGTCAGTTCTCCAACCCAGACCTCCCAATCATCCAGTTCTCCTGATGACAGGACAGTGGCTGTGGTGGGGATGGAAACAAGGTGGTCCGTGCTAAGCATCGGACCACTTGGTGCCCTCTTTGGCCTGCCCGCAATCACTTTCTTCATGCCATCAAGGCAACAGTGGAGTAAGACCTCGTACCCGACCCTGTTATACGCCAGTCCGCCAATCAAGAACCTCCAGTGGGTTGTCAAGGACCTTCTCGATCACTACTCCTGGAAGAAGGTCTGCATCATCTACTCAAAGAACTTCACCGCAGCGCCTGCTGTGGAAGATTTCATCAACAGGATAGCACCCATCTACGGTCTGAACATACCCGTAGCCATTGCAGTGACGCTGTCAGGTGGCGGCCTAGACAAGATTACCTCCGACATGAGGCGAGAGAGGTGCGCTATTGTTATCGTGGCTGTCAACTCCAATTACTTGCTGCCCGTGCTTGAAGCAGCGGACTCGGTGGGTATGTTCAGTGAAGGCAATGGCTGGGTCTTCCTCCAGTTGGTGGATGGTGTCCAGCTCCTGCCATGGAAGGTTCGAACTTACTTGGAGGGTAGCCTTGTGGTGCGAACAAGTGCTGCAAGGGAGCGCGAAGTGAATCTTGAAGACTTTGCTCAAAGGTTGAAGACATTTGATCCCAAGGCGTGTCCCTGCTCCACAGTCGACTGCATTTCCCTTCCAGCCGCCTTCGCCTACGACTCAACCCTTCTGCTAGCGGAAGCATTAGACCATTGGAGGAAATATTTACTAGATGTTCCAGTTCAGAACCAAGGCCGGCTGCCGCACAGTGGGGTGTTACTTGAACGGCTCCGAGCTCTTCGTCAGCCCAATGGGATCATGGGTCCTCTATCTCTGACAGAATCGAGTAATGTTCACGGTTACCAGGTGTTTAATGTTCAAAATGGAAGCCTGAAGCGTGTTGGGAGCTGGAGGGACAAATCCCGCCTGACAATGTCGTTGCCAGTCGTCTGGACAGGAGGCCAGGAAGCCCCTCCTGACGGCTCTGTGGACATGAACATCACGTTGCGTGTTCTCGTTCCTGCATCTCCCCCCTTCACAATCTGGACAGGCACACCAGACAGCAACGATAACTTCTCTGGCGTAGCTGTCGATGTCCTCGACGCTGTCTCAAAACAACTCGGGTTCAAGTACACCCTGTTGCCATGGAATGGCTCGTGGGATGAGATGATAATACAAGCAGGGCACGAAGACAACGAGTACGACATGGCAATAGGCAGTATCACCATTAAGGCTAACCGCTCCAGAGTCTGCACCTTCACACGCTCTTTCTACTTGACTGGGCTCCGCATGCTTGTGCTAAGAACTCCAGAAAAGTCGAGCGGGTTTTGGGACTTTCTAAAACCATTTCACTGGTCGTTGTGGCTGACCATCGTTATTACGGTTTTGGTGTCTGCTGTGGTAATCATCGTGCTAGACAAAGACGCCGTAGTGAGCGGACGCACGGGTCACCCGTACTTTGACTCACTTTTCTTCACCACTAACGTCTTTCTGTTTGTGCACGAAGCCGACCTGATCACCCGCACTTGGGCGAGAGTCTTCCTTGTTATTCTGCAGTTCTGCATGCTAATCCTCGTTGCCGCGTATACCGCCAACATGGCGTCATTCCTGTCCAGCGAGGGTGGGGAGAAAGAGGTCGATAGCTACCCGGATATCTATCGGTTCCCGGTTGCTTGTCGAAGTGGGACAACAAATTGGAACTATGCCTCCGAGGAGCTTGGACTGCGATATCTTGTGCCTGTTCAAACTCGACAGGAGGCCATCGACGTGCTGAGAAGGGAGGAAGCGCGTGCGTATATAGCAGACAGTCCACACATTGAAACGATCGCTGCGACCGAGTGCGACCTCGTGGTGGCCGGAAGACAGGTAAGGGAAGAAGACAACGGAAGATGAGAAAGTGTAGGATCACGGAAGCTAACACCAGATGAATGATCTCCAGAAAAATGCGAGCAATCGAGAAAGGCCATACCAAGCAGTGCAAACTAACATTGGCCTGGGTATGAGAGCACGACACATATAACCCGGTCTAAAGACTAGTAGCCCGCTGATGAAATAAGCCGAATTGACCCAGAACGAAGAAGGGTAAAAACCACCTGCCTGGGCAATATAGGATATGATGCAATGGATGAACAAAAGATCTCCACCTAATGATTATTTTACCATGCATGAAATGACCAATGAGACACAAATTTGGATAAACGTCAAACGCCTGGTTGAAGCATTGCTTTCAGAAACTTTGTTTCTGTTTTACAATTCAGTGACTAGTACTTGTCAAGCATAAATTTTGCAATTTTTCCCCATTCAGATAAATGATCTGCCCTTTCAATGCTGTCTCTGTATGCAGGTTGACACACAGGAGTATGCCTTTGCCATGCGCAAGAATTCACCTCTAGTGAACGACTTCAACCTGGCACTAAGCCGTGTCATAAATGAAGGTATGGTCAGTCAGAGCTTCACACGTCACGTCAACCACAACTGCCCGCCCCTGATGGACACCGACTCTGTCAGCCCTCTCGACTTGACCAACCTTGGAGGCCTTTTCGGCTTGGTAGCAATCTGTTCTCTGATCCTCTCCGTGCTGAAGGTGGCCATGCGGCTGAGGAAGAAGAAACGACGTAGGAAGAAATCGAAGAAAGAAATTCTCAATTCAGTGTCTTTGCGTAAGATGACGATGTTAAGGGAAAACGCGAAGTTGAGCCAGAGAGAGAGTGTCACGGTCTCTGCTTTGTGAATGCTGCACCTGCTGAAACAGAACAGAAGACGTCTAACTGCAGTTCAAAGAACCTGACAGAGTATGTGTAACAATGCGTAACGATGTGTAACAATGTGTATCGCTGTGAACTGATAGCATCAGTGATGTTCCGTCGATATCTGCTCCATGACCAGCTGTTGTTGGTTTGAGCTTTTCTATCTTCTTTTTCCTGTTTTCTCTTTCTGTTTTTGCATTATCATTCTCTCTTTGAAGTTGCCAGAATGAAACGGTGATCAGCTAGTACTCAAGCTATGCCGCCGAATGTTTCAGTCGTGCTCAGAAAGAAGACTAAAAGCACTGTGTTAACGTACAGAGGTGCACGACCAAGCTCAAACATGCCTTTTACTTTCGGGCCAGTGCTGCTTAGATGCACAGTAGTCTGCCGGATTGTAGGTTCTTGTGAAGGTGATTGGCTCAAGTTTGCCTGCGCAGAATTTGTCTTTTTCCTTGCTCACCCAAAGTCCATTCACGTTTCAAGAACGAACCTCTCGAGAAGTAGGTAGCCAGCCACTTAAGGAGAGGCAGTTTCCAATCTCTTGAACGCTTGAATCAACGAAGCCGCACTCGGGACTTTTACACAAACGCTTAGAATTGTCTAGCCCTGAAAAGCTTTGAAAGTTTAAACTGTTATATTACAAAATGGTAAGGGATCTTTCTTTAGAAAGAGAGTAGCACGGAATAAGATAAGAGGAGAGACTCTCTCTCTCTCTCTCTCTCTCTCTCTCTCTATCCTTCTCTTTTTCTGTGCTACTCTCTTTTCTGAAGAAAAACATTTTCTCTTTATCCGAAGTCTACACAGGGATTTCGAAGACAAGATCCAGACAATTGTACAGCCCACCCCATGTATGGAGTGCGTGCCTGTGGACGTAACAGTTCGTACTGCCGCTGTGATCCGGTTTCTCTGATAGCTTTGGTCCGGAAGGGCTGGCCAGTACGTGAGATTATGAAACGTGACACACTTTGCGGCTTAGGATGGACGGTCTTTGTTTTTGATTGATAGAGTGCGACTCCTTAGAGTCCCCATCTTCCACTTGACAAGTCATTGGAGATAAGGCGCTCTGCGCCGCGGTCTATAATACAGCCGAAGAAGCCGAAGATGCAAAGTATTATACACATTCTCTTGTTAAAAGATCGAACAGAGCAGGCGGTCTCGTTATGACAAACAAAACACCTGAAGGTGTTTGTTTTCTTTGGCCGTGTTGCCCGAGGTCGAGCAGCTCAGCAGGATTCCGAGAACAATTGTCGGGTGTGAGTCTGGTATATTACGTTGTGTAGAGCCGAGCTCGTTTAAATTGTACCCGATGAAACTGCTGGCGTGCACGCGTACGGTGCACGTTCCCTATCGACTAACCAGCGTGTGCCGTTTCGTATCCCGCAGTTCGAACAGATTATTATCGCATCCGCTAGCTCCAGCGTATCGTCCCGGTCTCAGGGCCGCTGTTTGCAGCTCGCATTGTTGCGCAGGCCCGATTGATTACCTGACTATTAGTAACAGGCGCAGCTGCGCAAAACTGCAGCTGAACAGATTGCCGGTCTTCATCTGATTGTGCCAGGAAGCCGCGCGCAGGCATGTCGAAGACGAGTCTGAGCAGACTCTTCGCAGCCTGCGTATGTTTTTCGTTGCACAATCGCTTTGTTCGTGTCCAGAGCTCAAGGGAGGCGCCGAATACTGGCAGGGATGACGACAAAACCAGCGGAAGGGAGTATAGGATCGTGGCATTGGTGCCTTCCCCTGCTGATCCGTGGAGCGCTCAGACGCTGGAGGCAGCTAGAATGGCATCCGAAGAAATGAACAGCAACACAGCGACGCAAGGAGGACGAGTGGTGGTTATGGCCCAGGACATTGAGAGCGATGGATTTCCTCTTCTCGGCAAGTCGCTGAGTGTTCTTAACGGAACGAGTGGTTTGGTTGGCTTGCCTTCAGCCTCGGCTGTTAGGCTGATAGCACCTCTCGCGAGCGAGCTCGGCATTCCTGCCATCACACTGCGCATGTCAGCGCGCAAGGCGTGGTCGAGAGTCCTGTATCCCTCGCTCCTGTTCGCGAGTCCAGTGGACAATCGCCTAGCGTGGCTGGTCAAAGACCTTCTACATTACTTCTCATGGAGGCAAGTGTGCATTATTTCTTCTGAAGAGTTTTCAGCTGTTCCAGCAGTTGAAGAGCTCCTTGGAGTCGTAGCCGACACCTACCATGTGAAAGTCCGTGCGGTAGTGTGGACTGGAGTGACGACTAGTGGAGACCTGTCGATGGATACTCAGCGCAAAGTTTTCAAAATGGCAGCCATGGAGTGCAGTGTCTACTTGGTTGGTGTCAACGCCGAGCTGGTTTCAGCTGTTGTTGATGTTGCACATAATGCTGGTTTGCTAAAAAACGGAAGCGCTTGGATCTTCCTGGACCTGCCCATTGGCCATCAATTGCTGCCAGAAAAGACACAACGCTACCTTCAAGGTGCTATCGTTGTGCGCCATCGCAGCAGCACTGGCAAGAATAAGACGCGTTTGCTGGACTTGGCTTGGAGGCTACACCGCCGAAACAAAGCTGTGTGCCCATGCACCAGGTTGGAGTGCATATCTCTGGAGTCGGCATATGCGTATGACACGGTGCACATGCTGGGAGAAGCACTGAAGAATCAAGTTCAGACAACTACTGACGAGCGACAGATTGGAAAGGTTGTTGAGATGAGTGAAATGGTTTCATTTCTCCCACGCCCAGACAGCACAGCACTTTTGAGAAAACTGCGCTCTTCAGTGCGTGAGGCTAGCATCACGGGCACATTCTCTCTGGGCCAGACTTCAACGAGGGAAACCGAATATGACATTTTCAACATCCAGGGCAAAGACATGGTGTGGCTTGGCTCCTGGAACCCGACAAGTCATCTCCAAATGGAGTCAGTATCTTCTGAGCAGGTTCAAATTGTCTGGACTGGCAACACTTGGACTATTCCAGAGGCAAGCATTCAAGTGGGTGAGCCAATGAGAATTCTTGTCCCCCTCTCTCCGCCGTTCACGAGTCTAATCAAAGACCCTCCAGAGCTAAACAGCGATTTTTCTGGAGTTGCTGTGGACATTCTGCGACGTGTGGCGAAGATTGCAGGTTTCAATTACACCTTCATCCTCTGGAGGGGCAGCTGGGATGAGATGGTCCGGAAAGCAGGTGATCCGCACAATGACTATGACATGGCAATAGGTAGCATAACTATAAAGGCCGACCGCACTCAGGTATGCAACTTCACGAGATCTATCTACTTAACCGGCCTTCGAATGCTGGTGGTGAGGCCTCCTGTCACAAGCGGCGGATACTTTGACTTCCTTAAACCGTTTGATTGGAGTGTTTGGCTTGCTCTGGCCGTGACAGTTATGGCCTCTGCTGGGGTGATGATGTTCCTTGATCCGGAAGGCATTGGGACTGGCAGAACAGGGCATCCCTATTTCGACTCGCTCTTCTTCACCACAAACATTTTCCTCTTTGTCCACGAGGCGGACAAGATAACCAAGGCCTGGGCGCGTGTCTTCCACGTTGTCCTCCAATTTTGCATGCTTATTCTAGTGGCGGCATACACAGCCAACATGGCGTCGTTTTTATCTACCCAGGGAGATACCCATGAGATTACAACTTATTCGGATATCTTCAGATTTCCGGTGGCCGCTCGACGAGGAACGACGAACTGGCAGTACGCAGTGGAAGACCTTGGACTGAGGCAGATAGTCGATGTGCAAACCCGCAACGACACTACTCGTGTTCTGAGAGAAGGAATTGCTGAGGCCTACATTGCCGACAGTCCTCATGTGGAAAGCATTGCAGCAGAAGAGTGTGACTTTGTCGTCGCTGGGCCTCTGGTGAGGATCAAATAAAAAATTTCTAAGTGCATGTCTAGTGTAAAAGTTGAGAAACAAATCATACCAGCGGGATAAGGTACAGGATTTGCAAGAAGAGAAATTAGAAAGTTTTCGACGGAGAATTTAAACTGACATGGTGGCGGAAGGACGGTGAGCTGACGTCTACTCCTAATGCTTGAACACACTATGGAGCTGTACCTAAGTAACATCTAAAAAGTGTATAGACGAGCCTCAGGAAAATGAAAGATAGAAGCGGTATCCCGACCTGCGTGGTAAAGCGCCTAGCCAGACGAGAGTCGCGGTCGCAACTGCCTGACCAATCCACCGGTTCAAAAAAACCGGCTTCAAGGCTAGCTATGCTCCTCTCGCCTGACACCAGGACGGGTCCGAGAAAGCAGAAGAGTAGGGATAGATAAGAAAGACAAGCAGAGAAGGAGGCAGCAGCAGCAGCAGCCACAGTGCGCGCCTAAGGCAGCGAACAGCTGTAGCTAGAGTGCAGAAATAGTAATTCGAATGAGAAAGTAATAGGTAAATGGATGAGCCTCAGAAAAGTGAAAGATAGAAGCGGTATCCTGACCTGCGCGGCACAGCGCCTAGCCAGACGGGAGTCGCGGTCGCAACTGCCAGACCAATACGCCGGTTCAAAAAAGCCGGCTTCAAGGCTAGCTATGCTCCTCTCGCCTGACACTAGGACGGGTCCGAGAAAGCAGAAGAGTAGGGATAGATAAGAAAGACAAGCAGAGAAGGAGGCAGCAGCATCAGCAGGCAGTCATTTTTCTGAGGCTCGTCCATTTTTTTTCAGTTTATATTTACATTCCCTTAAAGCACAGTAAGGATTCGAACTTGTGACGAAATGGCGGAACGGAAATCCTGATATCACTTCCGATGGTGTAAAAGTTACGTGGCCTTTCTGGGCAAGCAAGACCGAGCAAACAGGCAACCTGCCCTTGAGACAAACCACTGGTCGGAATGGTACACTTTCGATGTTGAAGGCACGGCTTGATGACACTATTTTGTTGAACTGGTATAAGCTTATCAGCCATGACTCGTCGTTGTGAAAGATTTATTTCAAAAAAGTTTTCGCATTCTACGCCATCTTCAGCTTATAAACCCGGAGGCGCCTTGGAATTGGAGAGAAGTCTTTTGGCATTTGAGTCATGGCTAACTACCAGTTTGTAGATGGTACACTTTAATACGAAGTTCTCCAGTGATTAGACTGTAAGCCGTTTATAGCACGTTATAGGTTTACACTGTAAACCGATTATAGCAGGCTCTGTAGCGCCAACACGCCTTTTTCCTTCCTCGTTTCCTCTGGCAAAGGCTTGAGTAACACAAATGAGCCATGGTTGAAAAGTCACGGTGGTTTTAACCACTTTCCTCCTGCATAAACCCAACAGTGTCCACTAGAAGAGCATTTGTGATAAAGGGAAAGACCCACGTTTCTCTGTGGGCAAGTTGCTCTTCGACTCGATTGCTTGAGCAACATTGACGATGATAGCAATGCATCTAATATCTATAACCAGAGAGGCGTGCAAACCCAAGACTAATATTCTTGAACAGATATTGCTTCAGACTGCAATTTTTGTCTGTTCTCACCCGCAAAGGCGAGTATTTTCAGAGTGTTCTAAAGCAGCTGCAAAGGTTACGGACCTTCTCTTCCAAAGATCCTCCCAGCGTTTAACAATGGCGTGCCGAACTGCCGGAGGTATTGACGGAAGCTGGTGAGACGAATATCCTTTACTTCTGTCCTTGCTGCTCAACCAACCGGCGAGACTTCTCATCCGGTCAAATGTGTAATTTGTCACCTTCCTGTGACTACACCCTGCCCAGGGAGTAAAGGGAATTGCTTCGGTGCTTTCGATCTCCTTGCATCAATGAAGAACTGGGCAACTGGTAGCATTACCCTTTTACCACCACCCTCAACTATCCCTAGATTGAGCATTGCACGCAAAGTCCAGCCAAGAGAATGGGTAATGGGTTGTGAACAAGAATGTCATCCTCACAAGCCACTGCCCACGCCGCAAGGTAGCTGTTGGCGCATTGAACAGCTGTCTTAATCTCTGGCTCAGTAAGGGGTGAATCCCAGTGGCAAAGTGTCGTTTCAACAGGTATCGTAATCTATATTTCAGCGTTCATCTACTGGATAGGTGGTCTTTACATTGCACGACCCAACAAATGTGTTACAAACATAATCAGACAGATGGAAAAGGGGGTACAACTACCCTTAATGAAAGAAAATGGAAGACCGCCCTTTTCAAAAAATAAAACGCCGCTCCTCACGTTCTAGAGACGGCGAGCGTTTGCGGACAGGAGGAACTTTTGCAAGTTCCAGTGGCAAGATTGAGAGGCAGTGCTGTTTTATGACCATTCTAGCCGGTCCAGTTCGCAGATAACCGGGTGCGGAAAGTTGCTGACAGGCTGTTAAAATCAGCGTGCAAGCTTTCGCCGTCCTGCTCACCGAGCAGCCCTAGTTCCGGCAAAGTCAAACCTTTTGATGGATACGACAACGTGTCAGCGTCGAGAGTCATGAATTTCCTGTACCTCTCAGCAACAAGGAGATCGTCTGGGAGAAGGCCAGAGCAACGCTGCGCTACACCTTCAATATGACAGTGTGTGTAGGCACGTCCGGACTTTTGGGCCAATTCGCCAATAATAAGTTCTGCGAAGAAATTCCTGGCAGCTGATTGGTTTACTGTTCTGAATGTGGATGTCATCACACAAATCGATGTTGCTAGCGCGCGCAAGATCGTGCCGACCACGCATATGCATGCAAGACCGTACTATGGCATCCATGCATGCACATGCACAGCCGAAGCTTTTAGGGGCCTAGACTCTGATACAGAAATGCGAAACTGCGGCCCAAAAGCCCGGACCGGACGGCCTATTAATTAAAGGGTCGCTTGACGCGTGATGGGCATGGTTGCCAATGAAGGCGCCCCCGAAGCACTCAGTTTGGCGTGGGCGGATGTTGTGATGCTCAGTGTAGAACCGGTTCCACAGCTGACCCGCTTTTTTTTTTAATTTCAAACTGCCTTGCCTCCTCTCGAGGTCGATCAGTTCTTCACTCTGCAAGGACAAGTTGGACAACACAGAAAGGACACATTTCATCAATGAGCAATTTACCTCCAGGAGGGGAGCTTGCACAGATTCACTCAATCTCATGTAGATCCACCTGATATTGAGCAGGAATTCGACGTGCTTTCTTCACTCTGAACATATTTAAGCCCTTCTATGCTGCCAAAGACACGCTTCCAAAGGAGTCGACCCCACATGCAGTCTACGACGTGCAACTGTTGAACTAAGACGTGCGATGAAGATTTGCGCCATCAGCGTGTGTCAGAAGGAACACAAAGACGCAGTTCGACCAGGTCAGTGTTAGAAGTCAGCCATTGCCGAACACGCCCACGATCAGGTGGATCCACACGAGTTAGATTAGCACGTCATGAAGGTTTTTGACCGAGCAAGTTACAGGTATGGAAAGGAAAGTTTATGAAACACTGCATATCGACACTTTACTCTATATTTACCTCACTCTCGTACTTGCTCCTGCTTCTCGGCTCGGTTGTTGCACACTCTTAGTTCCGACTCCTTTTCCGAACCTCTACATGCATGGTGTCGTGGTCGTCCCTGTCTGCATGCAGTGTACCAATGTGTGAGTCAGTGCGAGTGATAGGGACCCCCCGACAAGGCCATGACATTGGTGCCGTGACCAGGATCATGTCGGACGTGAAGAGACTACGTGCCGTCCGTGCAGCACACAGAGGATGGGT
>JAOWAR010149545.1:0-11460 GCA_028571005.1 Clathrina lutea
CGGATTATTATAATCGTTCGATCATTAGTTTTGTTCTTAAGTACTATTTTTGGAAGCAGCACGTTGACAGGCAACTGACAAACAAACCGTCATCGATCATGCTGATGTGACTGGTCATGCACGAACCGAACCAACAGTCAAAAAAAGTTTCCCGCTGAATTGTTTTCCTCCGTCTTCCTTTTTTTTCCTGACACCACGTGTACGTTGTTCTTTATCGGCGGGAGCTGCGGTGTATAGTTGTTTGGTCGTGGCTCGATCTAGATCATAAAGGGGACGGACGATCTCGAGCGTCGCTTGGTTGAGCTGTGGGCTGAGAGTGAGAATAAGTCTGAGAAAAGCACAACCTTTGGTTGCAAAATCGGCATGTCCGTCTTCCACAGCACCGACGTTGTTCAGGAATAAGTTCTACTGCCGAATGTCAAGAACGCCCATCAGCAGCATGCTGAAAACGACACTTTTACTTGGGCGCTCCATCTTCTTGGGAATAAGCCTCGATCGAAAAGGCTGTCAAAGGCTTCGTTTTTTTTCAGGTGTCACTTGTCATGTTGAATGTCACAAATTAAATGACAATTGAAACTTTTGAATCTTGTAGTCAACAACCCTTTTCAGCGTCGTAATCGTCCGATTATCCGGACACGCGAAATCGTAGTGTGACTACGATGAAATATATTTTGAAATAATCGGCCGATTATAATCGCGCGTGTTTTATTTCAGTGTGACCGCTGCCGTAGCATGCACCAAAACACACACCAAAGAGACCAATGCCGAAGAAAAGCGAGCTTCATTGCGCTCTCATGCATTCGTGCAAGCTCTCTTTCTCTCTCTTTCTCTCTCTCTCTCTCTCTCTCTCTCTCCCTCTCTCTTTCGTTATAATTATTCGTCATTTTGTGTGATCTGGCAAAAGCCACGAGCAACTCCTGTCAGGGAACATAGATGATCCGCGTACAAGGCTTTCAGGGACAGTGGATAGACCCAGAGCCGGGCGCTTTTGAATGTCGGCTCTAGATATCCAAGACTTCAGGAGCAAAAGAAAAGGAATCTTCAACTTCTTCTTCCCAACGTTCCCACGTGGGAACAAACCTTTGTTTGGCAATTTTGAGGCCATTTCAGCAAAACCGTTTTTGATTATGTCACACCTGCTTCATTTAACAGCAGAGTTACGCGCAGAGTTATTGATAAAGTTTGGCCTTTCCTGGCATCTTGTCGGGCTTTCAAAAGTTGACCTAATTTGGACAGTCCGTCGGTCCAAGAATAGCTTGCTGTACCATGATTTACATTCACTGCTCTCAACAAAGGTTTCACATCCCATTGAGAGCTCTAGTTAATAGCTCATTCTGCTTCCAAGGCTTGGAGAATATTTTGTCTTTTGAATGTCGGGTGGTGTGAGTTTCTTTCGATGTTCCCTCATCGGAACGTTGGGAGCACAATGCACATAACTATCCTAAGTAGCAGAAAAGTGGTCGGCCATGCAGGCAACATCAGCAAGAAATTTCACTCCGCCATGTCATCATTTCACTGAAGGTAAACTTAAAGCAGGCCTGGAAGGAGCCCTTCGATTTTGCAGAAAAGCGTAGCGAGGCTTAGGGTTGCTAGGTTAACCACATTCAATCCAAGACATGGTGCCGTGAAAGCCATGCGGTCAGAGCTTCTGGCTTTTCCAAATTGTGTGGATGGGTTAAACTGCTTGTCTGTACTTCCATCATTTCGAGGGTTTTCTGCGCAGTTCGTGACATTTTCCTCAGCCTGGCCAACAAGAACTAAATGCTTACCGGCCCCGGACTCAATTATTTTGAAAACAGTTGCTGATGTGTTCTTGAGTTTTGACGTGTCCACTATTCATCCTTTTCAGCAAGCCATGGCCAATCTTCCTGTGAAGTGAAGCAACCTCTATTTGAAACAGGACAACAACAGTTGACCGTGGACTGTGGTGGCTTTCTTGTTTCGAAATGGCACTGCCTCCCAGAGGAGAGGGACCATTGGCCCATTAATCAGGAATACATAAGTGTTGACATCCTCAAGTTTGTGATCATCCACAACAGGTTCCAAAAAATCACGAAGGATCGATGAGATGACATCTCTATGACCAGTTAAGGAAGACTCACATCACGTTTGGTATTTTTATGAACTTCCAAAACTCGATGAAGTTATGGTACCTTACTTTGGCCACCCGTGTTCAAAAATGTTTACTTGCGGCAAAAGTATGAGGTTTGGCTACAATAACCTGCTGTAGGGACGTCTAGCCATAACACCTCAAGGTTTTCACCGGGAAACATTTGGGCCAGCACACTATGCCACTGGGCAAAAGAGTTGTCAATCTGATGGTCTCTGTTATCCAGGAACATTCAAAGTGCGAAGACCACCAGCTGTTCTTTGACAATTTTCCCCTACTGATCCCCTTTCCGGATGAAAGAAATCAATTGCTGCAGGGGCAGGTCTTAAGAATAGCACTGGTGGAGGAGAGAAACTTCGGATCAGCACGACCAGCACCAACAAAGAGAGGGGGCCGTTCTACTATCACTACGACAGTCATGCTTGAGTCTGCAAGTAAAACAAACACGCTGTGATATCTGCTGCAAGCAACTACATGAGTCACCTGCCGCTAAACCAGGCTCAGAGAGGGAAGAATGTCGGTAACGTCCAAGTCCTACAGCCGCACCTTATCTGCCTGTATAGCAAAGGCATAGGCAAAATAAACCTACGGATTGCCTGAGGCCTCATATGGCCTCAGGCCTCAGAGGCCTCAGGTGCAAGTTTCCCACCTCAGGTTCAAGTTTCCCACCGTCATACCCACCATGCGTGAATGAAACACAGTGTCAGAGTCAGCACTATGAAGCGAGTGCAACTTTTGCACAGCACTAACACACCAGGCCACATGAGTGTACTCGCATGGGAACTTGTTCGTAAAAGAGAACTCTCAATGGTTTGCTCAATTTTTCGCCTGATCTGAAAATTACCTTCTCAGCAAAAACTTTTCAGTTACTGTGCCACATAGATTCTCATCGCAGTACAGTTACATTGCTCTCCCAGAATTCATTGGTTTTCGGTTTCCGAGTTCCCAACGCTCCCACATGCGAACAGAGGCAAATATAGGATTGGACAAGTCGTACATCAACAAACTTAGTGTATGATACATTTGAGTTAGTAAGTTTATTTCGATCAAATTTAAATGAAATAGGCAGTGTGTATCAAACGCTGGGAGGATAAAATTTACATCATCCAGACTTTCTCACTTCTGATGACGATTGCTTGGCCTTTCCGTATTGTCACTTAAATGGTATAAAGTAAAGCAGTTCCAATCAATCAAAATTGCACCATGCTTGCAGCACCTTGCGCTCAATGATGGTTCCTCGTTGTTGTGACTTCTCCAAATTCTGCGACCTCGTGAAAGGCAGCTTTGCATTGGCAGTGCATTGAAGCCATCGGTTAAGGTATTCCTGGTATACCGGTTTTGTATTGGAGCTTATAAATGCAGAGTTCTGTCAGACGGTTAGAAATTCCGACATTTGTAATTGAACGGTAGATAGCTCAGCCGATGTTTCTCTTGTAGGTCTACATGGGAGGCCCAGAGCCCTTTCCTCACCCAAACTGCAGCAAGATTGAATGGTAGCAAACATAATTCATTTAAACCTGGCCCTATAATAATAAAAACGAGAGCCTGAGGAGCCCACTTATTCAACTCTGTGAACCTCAAGCAACCCGCCCCTCCAAGCCTCAAGACTCAACAACTCATTCATGTTTGTTGCATCACTTGAGACATCTTTAAAGTGGGCTGTTACTTACTTGTTGTCTTGGCAACATTAAAAGTCATGAAAGATGTTGTAGCCTGTATTGAAAAGGGCTTCTAAACTTTTCTTTCTTTTCAGTTGAGACAGTTATCATTTGTCAGCCACTGGCTGCGGTTGCTAACGGAGCGCCGTCTCAAAACTGGCAAAAGGGTTTCCCATTGTCTAAGGAATTCATCTGGAACGTTTTCCTCCTCATTTTCTTACCTTCAAAGAAAACTATTCACTTGAGAGTTAAGCACAGTATATCCTGAACCCATCCAAACATCATCCACTGCACATGCGCATGATTATTCTGGCTTACTTTCAAATTTACCCATAGCTAGACTACGGACCACCAGATAAACTCAGTGAAATTATCCTCTTTCTGGAGAGCATGCCTGAAGATAGTTATCTGAAAGAGGGAAAGTATTATGGTTTACGTCCTAAGGTGAAACTATCCAGTGTCACACACCACGTTCAGAAAGTCCTGGAGATTGTACAAGCAACTTGTAAGGGAAACTATTACAACTAGTTGACTATAACTCTTTTTTGCTACTTTGCAAGGTTGATCGGCTTGCTCAAAAAATATCTTTCCAAGACACACTGAGAAATTATATTCCAAAGACAAAATCGAACTCATCGCACCAGGCAAGCTCCAGAAACAGCATAGGGCACATTCTGCACTGAAAGAATCGAATGTCATCTACAGAAAACTAGTCTTGAAGAAAGATAGAGAAGCTAAAGGATCAGCACTGGCAAGACCGAGAATCTCTGGCAAAGCAGAAATGTCTACTCCCATTTAGTGCAAAGACACGCCTGGGGCAAGACAGTATTTGCTGCTTTTGCTATTGGCACGCATTTCTTGGTCGGGGCTGGGACTTCTTGCGGTGTTACTGTTGTGCGGCGGCGGCGGCTGTTTCGTCGTCGACCCCAAGACAACAACCGGCGCCGTCTTCTCGAAGATCGTCGTCTCCTTGACGAACGTCGGCGCCTCCTTGACGAACGTCGGCGCCTCCTCGACGAACGTCGGCGCCTCCTTGACGAACGACGCCTGCGGCGAGAGCCCCAAAGTGCACTTCGAGGTGACCGTGGTTCAGACGAGCGCAAACTGGTTTTGCATATCTGACCGGTAGGTTTTACACTTGTTGCTGGCTTCTTCGGCATCTTGCAGTTGCATTTGGACGGAGGAGTGCAGCCTGTCAGCGATGCCTTGCAGTACCCTTCCTTCTTCTGCAGTGCTGTGGTCATGTCAGCATAGGGCTTCAACCTCTTCTTGATGCTCTTTGCAAAAAAGAAAGTAAAAAATCCGGATTAAGAAGCAGCCAGACTACAAGTTCCGATTAAGAAAAAAGTCTCAAACCCTTGAAAACGTCCTTAAAACCTGGAAATTTAACACTCTAAAGAATGAATGAAACAACCGAGTAAGAGTTAGGTGCCATGATCAAACCAAGGCAGGTCAATAGTTGTTTTTTTCCTCTGTTTCTCTCCATCGAAACAGGGTCAGTGTAATGGGCTGAGTCAATCTTTGTTCCTTTTCATTAGGGACAGAGCAGGAACCTGGACTATTACAAACTAAATACAAAAAAACCCACATAAAGATAACAAATACAGGCGGTGAGGGAAACATGAAGCGAAGACCCATTCATCAAGTACACCTTTATGACAGGAGCTTCTCCACATTACTAAAAACCCGGGTTATTCTTTTTCATGAATGAAAACTACAATTTTTTAAGTTAGGGAAATCCTTGACGGGTGCAATTGCCTTGCCGTTTTCTTGAACAAAACTCACCTCTCCATCTGTTGACCGTTGGCAGACCGCTAAGCCTCTCTTCCTAAAAAGCTTTGAGAAGGCACGGGACTTGCAGAGGGATGTCAGCCTATCCGCTGCATTTTGAAGCAATAAAAATTCCATGTTGAGCCGGCAATGATGATTGAGAAAAAGACATATCCCAGCGTACCAATCACAATTTTTTCAGGAGATGTTTCAACAGAGGTGCCTTTGGCTTTGTCAGTCAACGAAATGACACAGAGTACAGAAGGTCACACGATGTATTCTCTACTAATTGACTTCTCTTCATGCCCATCTAACACCTAGACGTAAGAACTCAGACCAAGAAGAAGGAATGAGCATTCTTCCATGTCTTCACACAAGGATAGCATGAAAACTAGACCATACAATAATGATTTTTGGCCAGCGGCACATAATCGCATTCCATTCATAGAGGATTTCGTCCTATTCTACCTAATTTTGGTGATGGTGAAGTAGAACAAAGCGCTGCATGGAACGTGATTCTTTCCTGAAAAAGTCGCGACTGGTATGCTGGGATGTCTCTTTTTTTTTCTCAGTCATCAGTGTCAGCCCAGTCAGGATCTTTCATATCATATCTTCACACTGAACATTGTACTTCGGCCTTTCTTACTGAAGACAGTGGCTAGAAATTTGAACTGACAAGCACAAAGAGGAAGAAAGGGGACTAGGGAAGCAAAGGAAAGAATGGATAGAAGCATATTGGAAAAAGGGCTAATGCCCACACCAGGATTCGAACCGGGCTCCACTTACGTGGCAAATGCTCAGCCACTTGATCTATTGTCAAAGTAAATAGATATGTGATACCTCGAAACTTCTTTGTAAATCTGACACATTTTAAGCCTGCTGTTGTTGTTTATATTTTCAACTTTGCCTACCTCCGCGGCGACGTCGAAACTGTGCACTGGCCAATGGGTAAAAGAAGGCGCTGAACCCATTACAGCTGAATGTACTATCTGTGGTTAGCTTCACTGTTGCTTCAGTGGCGGCGATAACATGATATGAGACAGATGAAGAGGTACCACAGAGAGTCGTCGTTTTCCAACCATTCTCATAAACTTCCACTCGGTCCTGACCACTGCATAATGTCGCACTGCCAGCAAGGCTGAAGGTGACAAATTCGAGGTAAATGGAGTACCCTGTCGGTGTGTGGAATGTCCAGTTGCAGTGCACGTTGCTCATGTAGCGACTCAAGCCTGCATTGTAGCAAGCTGATGAGTCAGGAGGAGAGTAGAACGGGGAGTAGGCAAGAGAAAATACGCCTGATGATACGGTGGACTGGTCGACCTGGTTAACACATATCCAACTGCCTGCAGTGCTGAGGATTGACGGACAAATAGACAAACAGACAGACAGACAGACAGACAGACAAACATAGAGAGAGACAGACAGACAGAGAGACAGACAGTGAGACAGAGAGACACACAATAGCTGTACAACTCAAAAATGATGGGGATCAATCGTTCCCTTAATAGCCATTGTTCTAAGCTTCTTCCCCTTCATCAAATGTCAGGTCTCTGATTCAGGTCATTGCGCTGATCCTCGACCATCACCTTAGCCAGCTGTGATCTCTTGTCACAAAATCTTAAAAAAAAACTGACAAAGCTTCGTATGGCCGGCATGGTTGTTAGCAGAGCCGATGCCTTATATCAGGGCATTTGTGCAGGCATGAAAAAGGGGAAGTAATTTGGTGCGCCTCATATTGGTGATTGAATTGAGGAGGCTAAATGGGTTTTTTGTATTTTTATGTTTGGTTTTACCTGGCTGAAAACAACTTTATCCGATGGAAAAACTCAAGCCAGGAATCGGGACGAATGACTTTATTCAGGTTAGTCACAGTAATCGTGGCAGTAAAGAGTACAGGCATGCTGTTGAATTGATGAGTAGGTGGTAGATTTTGTGCAGAAGGGCGATTTAACATCCGTCAGTACCCACAAGTCTAAGTCAACCTGCAGCTACAGATCTTCCAGCTGGCGAGGAGAATGAGCCAATCTTTGTTCATCTCCGAATTCCGACCCAGCTGGAACGCAGATACGCGAGTCAAAACACGCTTCTTCTGTGATTATTTCAACCAATGAGACGGAGAGAGAAAGATAGAAGGGATTCGAACGACGTTTCGCCTATCCGGGCTTCATCGGGTTCTGATTAGAGTGTGTGTGCGTGCATGGGAAGAGGGAGAGATGTGAGACAGAAGGTGACAGGTGTGAGGAGGGTGGCACTAAGGGGTGAGAGGATGCATGTAGAGAGGTGATGAGAGTGTGGTTAGGCTGTGCATGGAGGCAAATCATGCAGGGAGAGTGCATGGGAATGCGGTATGTAGAGGTGCTAAAGGAGTAAAATGTCCATCATCATTATTCTGTAATAAAAGTCTGTCCCTATCAAACTTGATTTGAAATCGGCAGATTTTGATGCTCAAGTCTCGCAGTGGGTTTATTTTCTGGTTGCAAGCCAAGACTTCCTTTTCGGGCCAACAATTGATTGTAGGCTAATGATCAGGGGGAATTTCTTTACTTGCCAACCTGTCGACGCCACCCGCTGCTCCGCTTCTTGGGATCAGATTCCTTACATGACTCAAATATGGTATACGTTTAACGGCGTGTTAGGTCCCCTTGGTGTTTTTCGAAAATCCTGACAAGAATGGCAGGATCACTGACTGCAACGCTTTTTTACCTCAACTATTTCTTGTCAAAATAAACGGTCATTTCTCTTGTGACTTCAATGTTCCTTGCAGTGAACGCGTTGACATGAGCTTTCGTGCTGGGAGCGAACGGGTGATCGAAACTGACAGGACAGAACCTGGACGAATCGAAACTGAAAATCACGTGGTTTGCCTTGTCTCTCTCCGGCTACTACAATTCGACAAGCCATGTCTTCTTCGTCGTCCCACTCGTCTTCCTCCTCCTATCCTCTTCTTCACCCCTCGTGCTCTTCTCCCATCCTGCTCCTCAATCACCGGCGCTGTCGCCTTCTTGGAAAGTGATGGGATCTTCTCGGTCCCGCTCCAAAACTCGCTCTCCCTGGCGGTCTCAGTACTAATGCTCCCGTTCCATTTGCACAGACAAGGCACACCACGTGATTGAGAAAGAATTTGGCCATGACGGAGTTCTTCGTTCCTTCACACTTTGATAATCTCGCAGCTCTTGGACAATTCTGTCCTGTTTATGCGAAGATATCATTGCAGGCTCAGCTCCGTGCTAGAAATTGGTCAAGATCTTTCGATATTCAATATTCAAAGACCAGCATTGGAAGGAATAATTGCCCCAAGGTCCGAGCGCCCACCCAGCTGATTATGGATGTGTGCTAAACTCAACAGATTACATTGACTAAACCGAGCGGCGAGATGATAGCCTGACCTCAACTCCCGGACGTGGCGATAAACTGTAAACCGGCCCTGCGTACTGCGCGCAAAATCAGGCTACTGCTCTCGCGCTCAATAAGCTCTCTGCTTTAAGATTCTGGCCTAACGAGGCGTCAGTCCACAGCAACACGGTTGATAACTTCGAGTTTCTAGATCTTCCATTCAACCAAAACAAAAGCATAAAAGCGGAAGAAAGCTCAGGAGGAAAGGTAGCGAAGAGCCAAGAGGAGAAAAAGGAACTTTAACATTGTTGCGTCAGTGCAACGCTTCCTATCCTCCCCCCGCCCCCTCTCTCTCTCTCTCTCTCTCTCTCTCTCTCTCTCTTAAGGTGATCATATGCATACAGCCTGACAAACGAGGACAACTTTCCTCTCCTCGAACCTCCCCCTCTTCCCATGACCATATGTATACAGGGTCACGAACATGGACTTTTTTCCTGTCCGCCCCCCCCCCCCTACCTCCCCTCCAAGCTCCCGCTGCAACATCTGCTGCTCATTGTAAAATCTAGAGCAGGATTCTGACTAGAAAGTTCAACGTTTCAATCTGTAGCTGTGCAAATATCAATGTGGACTGTCGCAGCGCCGAGCGCCGAGAAGCGGTATTTTCGGAGCGCACCTAAACAGCAGAGAGAAGTGATCTGTCCGGAGCGCATCAAGATAGCAGAGAGAAGCGGTCTTTTCGGAGCGCACCAAGATAGCATAGAGAAGCCGCCTTTTTGGAGGGTACCAAGAAAACAAAGAGAAACTGTCTTTTCGGAGCACACCAAGAGAGCAGGAGCCGAAGCGCTCAACATCAACACTATGTAGCTTGGCTTACCTTGCCGAGGTGAAGGTGATGTGCTCGAACGCCAAGATCACAATAAAGACAACGGTCCAGACTACGGAAGCCATTTGAGCAAGCTCAAACCCAAAAGAACCGCCTCAGTGGCGGAGAATCTGCGACGGCCGGACTGGTTAAAATTCTTCCCATCCAAGATTCAGCGATGACCACGAAGCACTCTCCTCAGCCGTTTCTCGCCGGAGCTGAGGGACTGTGTCTTCACAGGTGATCCATTCATGTGCCTTAGTTGAAGACCGCGCACGATCGCCGGGAACCGGCAGGTCGCGCGTGCAAGCCTCTATCCGGATGAATCAACCGAATGAGCTCTACCAGCTAGGGCGAGCAGGGCGTGTATTGTTTTGTCGTGTCTTTGCGCAAAGATCAATGAGTTCTTTCTATGCATATTCAAAAATGCTTGACACTTCATCCTCCGAAGCAGAGACAACAGACCACCACTTCAATCGTGAAAAGGTCCGCCGGCGGTCGAGCAAACAGAAGCGGAAGCTGTACGAAACAAACACCATGAAAAGCCTTCGTCTGCTTCTGCAGGCGCTTTACGTGTACATACACTATACCATGGACTACCGCAGCAGGAGGGACGCCGGCCTTCGGACAGATTGCTGTAAGGCTTCGAAAATGCTCGCCTCCCTCAACATTTATTGTCTAAAGTTTGAAAGTGCTCTGTTACGACTTTCAGTGTTTCTTTTTCCAGCTTTTTTTTCGGTCAAAATATCGATGAGGCTGAGCTTAATCCCGATTACGCGACGTTCTCTAAGTGTCTGGGTAGGTCTTCATGGCAAAGGTAAATTGAAGTTCTGCTTTGTCGGAGCGGGAAGGTTTGAAGAACATTATAGTTAGCAACCAACCCTAACCCGGCACACACAATGATCGGAGAGAGAGCGAAAAAGCCGGCGTACCAGACGGCATCCAGAAATTCAATCGCGCGAGCCAAACGAGACTGTCCGCCATCAGTTTATTTTCTCCACAAGAAAATGGCGAATATCTATTATTGTCCTGACGACCCAAACAAGCAACTGCGCTTATAACTGGTACATAGCTATATGACTGATCACTTAGCACGGGCGAGAAATGTTCTGGCCACGCGGGCTGCCCAAAACGTCAAATTCCCAATTCTGTGAATCACTGTTTCTTCATTCACAGAAAGATTTTCTTTTTGACACAGACGGTGAACGGGGTGATTGAAGA
The DNA here is from genome assembly GCA_028571005.1 of Clathrina lutea. Classification (NCBI taxonomy): domain Eukaryota; kingdom Metazoa; phylum Porifera; class Calcarea; order Clathrinida; family Clathrinidae; genus Clathrina; species Clathrina lutea. The sequence goes on from JAOWAR010149545.1 coordinate 10,955, forward strand.
GATGGAAACAATTGATTAGACGTTTTGGCGTCCTTGCAAGGACAAGTCCAATACCAACTTTCACCCTTGATGATGGCATTGCATGCTGAAACGTGTTTCCATCTCTTCTATCACCCCATTCATGGCTTGAGGGAAATAAAAATTCTTTCTGTCACTGAAAATAAGGCGCGTGAGCACTGAAAGGTCTTTTTTATCAACAGAAAATCACTGTTTCTGCTTCAGACGAGTGTTTAATGGGAAAACTAAAAACGAACGTTCAGAATGGCAATGACTTCAACATCAGATTGCCGCAAAGGTCAAATGGCTTGTTTCCCCAAGATTGGATATTGATTTCAAACTGACTTTGTTCGCCCACAGTAGAAATTCATATGCTCGGATAAAAAGAAATTTTAGATTACACAAAAGAGTGTTTTCTGATTCTCTTCCGAAAATTTGTAGACCGTGGTGCTCAGAACTTCGTCGTAGGAGGTAAGAGAGAGAGAGAGAGAGAGAGAGAGAGAGAAAAG
>JAOWAR010149556.1:0-11460 GCA_028571005.1 Clathrina lutea
AGAAAAAGAAAAGAAATAGAAAGGTCATCAGAAAGCAGAGGAGGGAGGAAAAAGTGTGTTTTTTTTGGAAGTGTGGCGATCGAGTAAAAAAAAAAAAAAAAAAGGTCATCAGGAAGCACAGGAGTAAGGAAAAAAGTCACTGAAGAGACGATCAGTTAGAAAAAGGAGGTGCTTTCCCAATTTTGCTGCCAGTTAGGAAAATGAGGTGTTTTCCCGACTTTGCTGCCAGTCAGGAAAAGAAAACACCTTTTTTGCATGTTGTATCCCCGTGAAATGCTGTTGCTAAGAAAGAGGGAGAGAGAGAGAGAACATGAGAAGGGGGGGGGGGACTTGCGTAGGTGTCAAGGAGCTCGAGCCTGGTAGTATAGTGCTTTCTACAGCTGGCTTATATTTTGGTCAATGTGTTCACAGACGACATGCCACTGTTGGATCAATCTCCTGTTTGAATTTTTCCGACAGGGAGTAAGCCCACTTGTGTATGCAATTCAAAACGGCCAGGTGGGCACAGTGAAGCGTTTGCTGGCCGGGGGTGCTTCTCCTAACCTATCTACCTCCATGGAAGAGCAACGCAACGCTGTGCACTGGGCGGCCGTGTGTGAGCAAGCGCAGATACTGAGCTTGCTGCTGAAAGCCGGGGGAGATGTCAGGGTGAGATGATGTCATGTCAAACAAAACACTGATTGCAAACGGGAAAATCCACATCTAACGCTTTGTGAGCCCCTGATAGATAATGTGTCTTTTTGCGATCGAGCCCTGATAGATAATTTTTTTTTGCGTGTGTGATCGAACCCTGATAGATAATGTTTCTTTGTGAACCCCTGATAGATAATGTTTCTTTTGCTGATCGAACAGCTGTAAAAGGAAAGAAGTGCAATGGGCTGGATTTGCTTTTGCCTGAGCTCAGTTCAACATTGCCGAAACCCAAAACATTCAAAAAGAGATCCTCTAAAAGACACCTTGCATGAGGGAATCATTCTCATGCAATCTAGAAAGTTTCTGGGTCAGATGTTCTTCTTTCTTTTTTTCTAACAAAATTCAGGAAATGCGTTTATTTTCTAAACCGTCCTAAGGATTCCTCGGGTTAACTCAACTTGTCTTATTGTCGAACACTGAGTTTCTTAGATAGAAAGAGAGAGAGAGAGAGAGAGAAATAGTGCGGGGAATATTAAGAATGTGAACGTGATTCTTCCATTGAGTTTCTTATTTGGGCAAAAACGTGAGATCAAGATGAGCCGCAGGAGACACAAGGTGAAGGGTCCTTCAACTGCAACAACAAAATTTCAGGATGAAACGGTTTGAATTATTGATTCTGCAGTCAGCTCTTGTGTGTATATAACAACAGTGTCGGCTACACTGTGGTAGTGGTAGGTACTGAAGTAGCCTTTGTCAGGTTAATATATATTTTTATTATTATTTTATTATTCTTTTATAACCTGACGACGGCTACCACAGTGTAGCTGAAACTGTTATTATAGACACACAAAAGGCGACTGTAGAATCAAGAATTCAAACCGTTTTATCACTAAGGCAGTCAAGAAGTTGGACGAAATTTAATTTCAGGATGAATGTGACATTTTCTTCAGCAGCTGTAGGTGTTTCCTTACAGACATCCTCTGATGCTCTATTATCACTCTGGCCGTACCAAAGGACCAGCGCTTGTTTGAAATTGACTCTCAAAATAGAACGCATTTAAGGATCTTTTCTCGGCTGCTGCATAGTTTGAGGAAGCAGACAAGAGGCCCGCCAGCCCTGTAAGACAATTTGATTGCCTGTGACCCCGAACGTCTTTCTTTTCATGGCCACTATTCAAACTCTTCCCTTCCAATTCATTCCTACGGTTTTCAATGCAGCATGGGCCCTGAAAATGTAGTGGTGAAAAATGACATTCCCCTGCCCAAAGGGGTGGACTGGACGTCCTGCCTTCAAGGGTCCGTGCGAAACAGATGAAAATCACAAATAATTTATTGGGAAAAGTTATTTCTTCTATGAAACTTTGTTCTTTGGTTTTCATACTACCTACTACTGAAGTCTCTCTCGACGTCTCAGGCTAGAAAATGAGTTAAAATTCCTATTATTTCTATTGTGTCTGTCTTTCCCTCCATGGCCATTCTCCCATCAGTCAGTGGACAGCCGTCAATGGACAGTGGCGCACATCTCATGTCTTGTTCCGACTACAAACTGCCTTCAAGTTCTCCTCAAGCAGAGCAGTGAGCTCACCCTGGAGGTCGCTGATGAGGAGGGAATCACGCCGCTCATGCTGGCTTGTCAATCAGGGAACCACCGGCACGTTAAAATGATGATCAAGAAAAAGGTGAAAAAGAGAATGAGCCTGATCGTGCATGCTTTACCAAGAATTTCCTCAAAATAATGTTTTACCCAACTTCCTCCAAATATACAAATACATGTCGGGATTTGAAAAGTATATTTTCCATCGCCAGCCAGACAGTGACTAGGAGCATTGTTTCTCCCCTTTTCAGATGGCATTATCTCAACCAGGGTTTCTCCAAACTCACTAATGCAATAAGTAGCCACAAGGTACAACCTGGCGTAAAGCACACGAAAGTGCAAAATATTGCCTTAAATCGTTATCTGGCTTGTGATCAAGACTTCAGTGAAGAAACAACTGATAAGGTATAAGCTATCTCGGTGGTTGGAGTCAGTACTGGCTACTGTTCCCAACTTCAAGTGACATTGGATTTTTTTGCCGGGAAGGAAATAAACCATCCAAACATTTTGCCATTTTCGCTTTCCTATGGGGCAGCCTTGATTCTAACCACTGATGAAACGGTGACTAAGGCGTTGGATTAGACTGAGGAATTGCAAAGGCTATTCCGAACCTCTTACCCCTCTCCCTTTCCCTCTCCTCTCTCATCCTTTGATCTCTCTCTTTCTGTCTTCTACTATTTCCAGGTTTCAGTTCTGGTAGATGATCAGCAAGGCCGCACTGCTTTGCACCACTGTGTCTCAAGCTTAGACAGCTCCTGTGTCCCACTGCTCTGCCGCAGCGACCCTCGACTTCTTCAGCGCCAGGACGGAGAGGGGCGCACACCGCTGCAACTCGCTGTCATCGAGGGCAACATTGCTGTAACAACAGCACTGCTACGCGCCGATGCTGATGTGGCCGTCATTGACGACGATGGCCATACAGTAGTTCACTGGGCAACAGGTAAGAAAGGTTATTTAAGTTCCCCTGGCCATAATCAAGAACTACATCACAAGGAATGTACTGTACAATCCTTTGGCTATGATCCACAAAAAGTGAGGGTTGCTGTAGAAAGCAACTGACATCCAGCAGGAGCAATGTCTAGGTTGAGTACCCCCTGCATGGGAATATTTTCAGAGAGGACAAAAACGCCACCACCTTTGATGGTCCTCACAGTATGAATGAATGTACATCTTTCTAGCACACTCAAGCATCTTCTTCATGAAGTATAGGAGTTTAAATACAGATCTGTGATGCTCACCCTGCACATCTTCTCCCCGACAAGATGTGATCATGGTTTTGTGCAGTTGGTGGTCACGCTCAGATCATTGAAGTCCTGGCCGCCCATCGAGCTGCACTCTCGAGCCCAGACAAGAACGGAGCCCACCCACTTCACTACGCAGCTCAGATGTCGGCAACACTGCCACTCGAAGGAGATGAAACGCCATTTTCACCACGGCAACCACAGCAAATACAGGAGTGCTTGCGAACGCTGCTCAAGCTGAAAGCCCCCATTGATGTCAAAGACCCAGACGGAAGACAGCCTTTACACTGGGCTGTGGCACGACCTGGTAAGCATTGGAAAAGGAATGTTCAGATATCTCGAACTGAACAAAGAGATGAAATGATTCTTTAGTCTGTTGATGAGAGAGAACATCATGCAATTTCAGCACTTCCCGCGGTGTTTTGTCGACTCAGGCAACACAACAGCCATTGAAATGCTGGCCAGGCATGGAGCTGACATCAACGCCAGGGACAACGAACATTTATCAGGTTAGATGATGCGGGTGGTCAGCTATTATGGTAGACAGCGCGTCTGCCTTATTTTTGACAGTGGGGATTGTTTCTATTCAGTCCAGCCAACTGACATAAACACTCAGATTTTGCCAAATCATGAATTCATTTGTCTTGTCACACCTCACACGTTCTCATCACCATCTTCCTTTGTCAGCTCTCCACATCGCGTCTAGTGCAGGAATTTTGGACTCCTGTCGGCTTCTCATCTCTCAACTCTCAGCCGACATAAACAGCCAAGACGAGAACGGCCGGACACCACTTTTCTATGCCATTGTGACAAACTACCTTGATATTGCTGAGGCCCTGCTGGATGCGGGAGCACATGTCGAGCATAGTGACAAGGAAGGGATGACGTAAGCATGATGTCATTATGTTGTCATCACAGTACGTTTCGAATGGTCATTTTCAAAGCAGTCAACAATGGCAGACTTGTTGTGACTTCACACTATCAATGTAGCCCTTAGTCAAATTGCCAAGTCTATTGCTGGTGTTGCCGGATTAGATTGATATACACGTGTGATGTTGACAAAATCCTTTTGGGCATGCAAATAACTCAGTCAATGCGGACTGATGTGACGTTCAGTTCGAACCTGGAATCAAGTTTGCCCAAACTGAAAAGTCAGTCAGCATGAGCCACTTCCATCGCTCTTGTGCGAGACTTTAACTCAACTCGCAGATCGAATCCCCGAGATATCTTGCAACGTTTCAATTAAAATCTATCTGGATCACATGGCTCACACCAAACTGATGGGTTAAAGTGAATGTAGAAGGCCATACAGTTTTGAAAGAGGCTCAGCTAAGCTGAAGAAGACACATGTTTGAAGAGCGCCCTCAGTTGATTGCAGGTTGGAATATATGCAGTTTGCCAGTTCAAGGTAGGTCATTCGATGATTGAAGAGCCAGCTTTTCTTTGGCCCGTTTGTCACAGCATTGCCCACTGTGCTGCGGCTGTTGGGCTGGTGACTTTCCTTGAGGTACTCCAGGCCATGGCTCCGAGGCTACTCAGCAAAGCGAGTGACAACGGCCGCACACCGCTCCACGAGGCAGCTCTGTCTGGACAGGCAGGTGAGTTTAAACAACAGTCACAAGTAAGCTTAGATCAAAGCTGGAGTTTGAAACATTGCTTTTAGCTTTTTAAAAATCCTCAAACGCAGATAGATATAGGCCTGTGTACTTCATTGAGAAGTGAAACTCACTCATATTGTCACTGGATATTACACTTCGCATTTAACTGACCAATAATGTGTGCTGTTCACTCTTTGATCAGATGAAATTGTATGGCATAGACAGCAGAATAGCAGTTTGCTATTGTTGCATTCACTTCATCAAATGTTGCACGTCTTGTGCCCTCAGCGTGTGTTGAGTTTCTGCTGATGGCTGGCTGTGCAATCAGTACACTGCTTGTCGACGGAACCACGCCGTTGCATCTTGCCGCCGAGGGTGGTCACTACAACTGCTGCTCTCTGCTGTTGGATGGAGGGGCCAAGGCGAACATCATCGCAGTCACTGAGGAGGTCTGTGTAAACTTGTGTCTTGTGATAAATGCGTGCTCATGTGTGTTACTACCAAAATCATGATCTTATATGCGTCCATGTGCACACATCCACATTCACGAAAACTGTAAACGATTATCCTTCCCGTCCATCATCTCGTTCTCCCAACCATCTGATATTTATTTTCTTTCTCTGCTCGTCCCGGCAGTTTGACTTCCTCACTCCCCTCGACTGTGCAGACCTTCACAGCCATGAAGACAGGGCCTGCAGCGACCTGATCATTGCACACGGTGGACAGAATGCGTCCTTCTTCATCCTTCCTGCGACAATCACAATCCAGCGCTTTGCGCGAGGCTACCTCACACGAAAAACCCTCCGTCAAAAGCCACCAATGGTAGAAAGAACATCCCCAACTGACGATGAGGAAGCTCATGAAAGGGCAGTGCAAGAAAACGGGCCCGAGTCAAAGCATGCACAGGAAGAAGAGGAAGAAGAAGAGAGGGAGAGAATAGCAGAGAAGAAGGATGAAGTCCATGGTGAGGCAGAGACACCAACACATCTTGATCGAAGCGCTTCGGAGATACTTGCGATGGCGTTAGCTGATCAGCCTTCTCCCGTTGACAGTCCTGATGAGCTTGCAGAGATCAATGAAGCGTCTGAACAAGGCCGAGGGGAGCGTGAGTCAGGCTTTGAGGAAAGACAAGAAGGCTTCTCACCAACAGGTGTAGAGCACGACAGTAAGAAGCAAAGGAGGTTTAAGCTTCGTGATTGAGGTTTTGATCGCTTTGGGCCAGTAGCACAAATTAGAATCAATACAGTTTCCCCTGCATGCTCTCTGACATAATTCATGAGGAATTCCACCACTGATCCTAAACATGCAGGGTTGTGGACAACTAACCTTGTGAATCTAATCCGTCCCTGTGCATTTTAATCTCGACTATTCCATGCTTGTCCCGTCCATGCTGCTCCAGTCTTCTGCGCTTATCATCAGTACAATAAAATGAATATTATTATGTTTGCAGAGGAACTTGAGAACATTCAGCTCGAGAAGGAGGTTGCAGGGAGCGTGGGTGAGGAAGGCGATACTGAGAAGGAGGAAGGCCTTTGCTTGCCTCAACCATCAGCTTCTCCTCCACACAAATCGGCGCAGGCAGAGGAGCTGGTCTTCCCCGAAATGGTCTCACCAATCGATGATGTGAGGGCATTCACTCCGGCTTTGACAGGGAAAGCTGCACCAAGGAGAGCGAAGGAGGACTCAGTGGTAGCATTACCTCGGGTACAAGACGCCAGGTGCGGAAAGAATTAATATGTAGGACATGAGTTAGAACAGGGAGAATTAAGAAAAAAAACTGGTTTTGAATGACGAGCAGAGCTTTTGGCTGGAAACACAGCTGAATAAAATTGACACGAGTCTTGCAGTTCAAAAATAGTTCGTTTCACTGCAATCGGAGCAAGGAATACATCAAATGGTTAAAATTGAAAATTGGACTTATTTCAACATTATTTCAAAAGACTTCAGTCGTGGTCACATTGCATTTTCGCACACACGAACAATCTAATGATTACGAGGCTCGATGGACCTGTTCTTATGATTACTGACTATACCAAATTCAGATGTTAAAGGTCACTTTTGAGATGAAAATGGAGAATGATGTGCTTCGCCACGTGCTCTTTCGAAGACCAGTTGCTGCAGAAAAATTACCGTGTTCAACATGCTTCTGATGAGCGCTCTCCTCTCGTGACAGGCCAGGATGTTGTGGTGCCAATTGCCAAGCTCTAGCATGAAAGTGTGGCTTGAAATCACCAATTTGCTTCAAAGTGCAAAGAGAACTGCATGCACGCCAAAAGACAATGGAACGATTAGGTGAGCCATGAGTCGTGAATGTCTCCAGACTTAGGTTCCACATCAAGGTTTGGGTGCATTGCTTGTTTGGCGGGAAACCTGAATTGTTGAGAGCATTCTGGAGCACAACCAAGGAAGGCTCAAGTTGTGACCACGACCGAGCCAGCTGCCGTTGTGGTCATACGTCCTTCGGATGGCAATGCAAACGTTGTGCCATTTTGTCATCCTGACAACCATGCCCCACACGTATACGAATGACATAACCTCTTATGAGACCGGGACGATTCAATTTCAGATCAAACCCACGCTAGCTGGGACTTTCTCATGTATGACTCAACTAACCTTTCCCATGGTGGTTTGCTGGTAGGCATCAGACAAAACCAATGACAAAAATAACACGAAAGGACAAAATTGATGACAACGAAGTGATTAAAACTAAAGATAGAGAATTCTTTGCTGCAATTATCACTGCGTGGAGTGTAGAAATCTCATAGTAACAAGACTGGCACCCAAGGCCTTTTTCTCCAAATATGTTTCCACATTCCCAGGAAGCCAAAGCGCCTTTTCTCCTTTCTGTCACGAGACATTCCTCAAACAAGTATGTCTCCTTCTTCGTCACCTCCACCCCCTTCACTTCAAGCTGGAAAAAGCACGATCGCATTCCTTCTTGCCCACGCCACCTCTATCATCGGAGCGTTCACCGGGAAAGCAGTCGGTGAAGCCACCCTCACCTTGTCACAGGCTGTTGCTATGGGAACTCAGCACAGCCTGATGCAGCGCCAGATGATGCAAAGGGAAGCGATGGGTGGAGACACCGGAGATGGCACGTTTGACAGAGGTATGTGAGGCATGCCCGTCCGGTTTAACGAAAATCCTTTCCGCTCATTTCTGTCTGTATATACGTAAGAACTATGAAGATTTAGTTGCATGCATTAAAACACCTTTGTCATACCCTGGCTATATTTACATCAACTTCAGAATGTAAAGCAATTGACTTTCTTGCTGTTTCCATCATTTCAATCTCAAAAGAAAGAGCAGTTAACTGTTTCACTGCTGCCTCTCGCCTTTCTTGCATGTCACACACACACGTATTTTGAATATTTGTTTATACAATTTAAACCCACATCCGTCTACAATAATTATCTAAATCTCACGCCTCGATCCATATAACAGGATAATCAAGACAGGCTCATGCATTCTTCACCCTCATTCAATGACAGAAATGAAGAATGTGATAATGCACTTTCTATTTTATAAGATTCATGGATGACCTAAAACCAAGAAAAAAGTTGATAGGTCGGGAATGTCATGTCACGAATGTCAAGTACTGACTGAGCTTCTCCCACATGGCCCTTTTCATTTCAGACAGTTTACTAGGTAGTAGTGGATCTCCGTCTCCGCCGGACTCTCCACGAAGACAAACTCCTGTTGGAGCTGAAATGCCTCCATCACCACAACCCCTGCAGAGCCGTACAGAACAAGGTGTTGGCTAGTAATGTTGTGGTTTGGGCTGTGATGTGCTTCCAGTATAGTATGGAGATAATATTTTCTGGCTTGCCATATTACATGTAGGGACGGAATACATTTCCTGTTTCAAAACTCGTCCTCCTTTCGAATGATAATCAACTAAACGCGAGAATCAACCAGTTCCTTCTTGTTGCTGATTATGATCAACACGGACAAAGCAGGACTGCAGTTTTTTCTACGATTGACAAGCCTGGCCATATAAGGCCTGGATTAATAATAGTATTTCTAGTCCAACAACAGCTTCTTCTGTTTAGAAGGCTTAAGCCCATAACATCCATGTTAAACACTGAATTTTGGTATCCGGCTGTTTTTTTGTGTGTGGAACTCCAAATCTGTACAATGATACAGGAGCATTACACTGGCAGTGCACTGACGAAAGATTCAACATTTGTATTGCAGGTGAGGATGACCCGCAGAGAACGTTACGATCAGCGTGTGATGTCAGCGCTGAAGCTGAGGGTGTCTTAAAGCAGTTAGAAGCGAGCAGAGGAACAGCACTGGTAGCGCAGACTATGCAAGAGCTTACAAAGGTATGTTCCGCCCTTGGGATGTCCCTTGCAATTTGGAAGGTCATGTCCTGACTTTATTTAGCTGAATACTCTGTGTTGCCAAACCCGGCCTACCACTCCTGCCGCTTTGACCAGGAATTCCTTTGCGGCAGTTCTCTTCTTTGTCTCACAGGACCACTATGGGTTCTAGTTTGATTCTATGCAAGAAAAAAGAATGCTCACCATAGAAGAAATGGAGGGAACTATATAGCTGACCAGGGGTGAGATGAGAGCGGGAGAGAGAGAGAGAGAATGGGAGAGGGAGGAAAAAAGGATGGATGGAAGGGAGGAAGACGCAAAGCCTAAAGAGAAAATAACGATAACATTTGAGGGAGGTTTATACATATAACTGTGTTTACAATGTGCTAAGCTAGATTACGATGCCCACCTAACTTCTGTACAAAGAAAGGTTTTGCAAAGATCCGGAGCTTTCAATTCTCGTGTCTGAGCATTCCCCTTTAAACCTTGTGCTATGCGAACATCTTTGTGGGGAATGAAGATCAAACATCACTGGTTTCTTGAGGTCCACATGGAGAAGAAGAAAATAATTCGAGTGTTATTTTGCTTGTGTCAAGCGGTCTTTCGCAGGGCAACCGGTGCCAGCTTTCTGGCTGGTGGATGAATTTTGGAAGCTCCAGAATTCCTGGTGGTGGTGGTAGGGGGAACTTGGGATGAATTTATTATCCACGGTTACTTTCTGCCCCCAAACTAAAGCAACCGCTTTCTTTTTCCAAACTGAAAAGCCCAGAAGCAGGAGGGGAGCGCAGACAGAGAAAAATCCCTGTCAAAAAAGTTGAAATAACCCCGGCCAGAAAGCTGGCACTTGTTGGCCTAAGGAGGCACGGGTCTGTATTTGGTTGATTATGCCATAAATTTTCAATGCTAGTAGGCCTTTAAAGAGGACAAGTCAGGGGAGGGGGGATTGGTTATTTTTGTGAACGCCTGGCAAAAGCTTCTTGCAGTTGATAACTGCAAGTGGTCATCTCCCTGGCATGCAGGTCTTTGACCTTCATCTGCAAATGCAAAGAGAACTTCTTCACGCTGAACTTGAGAAAGACCGACTGGACTGGCTGAAGAGCGCTGAAAAGACTCAGGTAGGGATAGATGCTTGCATGAAAGCTCAAAAACAGATTACAGTATGGTAAATGGTCCCTTGAAGCATTTTAAATTTCGGTGTCACGCTGATATGGATGGATTCATGGATTTGATAAACAGGTCAACCCTCCCCACACCAATTTTTTTGGACTAATTTGTTTATAGCTAAATTCAAAAGTTGGGAAAGCGTTCACTGATGAATATTTATTTGAGGGATTGCATCTGAACTTTTGCTCTTGAGCCATCAGTCATAAACTATAGGACTGCATGGAGCTGCCTGCGTTGATTCTTTGCTTTGTTGGAGAGATGGTGAAGCTGAGATCGAATAATGATCATGAAGCTGCGACTTTTTTTTGTCTTTGGGATGTCACTTAAAGTGACAAAAGTGCCGTCACTGCGACAGTTTCCATTCTTCATCATCATCGGTATCTTCACAACAACAAACAGGAAATGGCTTTCCTTCTTCACCAATGTGATCTCTACAACTGGGGAAATTTTCTTGCCATGCAACTAGAAAAAGGCTGGTGGACACAAGAAAATACCGTAGTCCCAATTTAAAGCGTGCATCAAGCAAAAACATTTGTGGTAATCCCGAATAGCCAACAGTTCATAGAGCACAGATAGTAGGCCTAGAATTACAATTTTAGACAAAGAAACAACATACCTTTGTCATTTCTTTTCACCATAGCTGCTTTCTTACCGGCTCATCAGTGGTTTGCACGGTAGAAGGAGTGGACAGCAATAGAATATAATACCAGAATAAATACACTAGGCGTGTGGCTATGAGAGTGAGACAAAGTGTGAGAGGATCTGTACTGTGAGAAAAGGTGTATTAAGTGAAGTGCATGCGCTAAAAGGATGTGTGAAACAACAAATGTGTGAAACTTAAAATGCATGACTGTGTTAAAGACAGGTGTGAAATCATGAATAAATGCATGTAAGTGTGTGAGCTGA
>JAOWAR010149567.1:0-11459 GCA_028571005.1 Clathrina lutea
GACTGCTGTGGCAAACACAACCGCTGCTGTAGTTGCTGATTCTGCTCCTGGAGAAGGCCGACTTGCTGCTGAAGCAATGTCGTCTGCTGCTGGGATGCCTCAAGGAACCGCTGAAGCCACGCTGGTGCGGACTGGTCGGAGGGTTCCTCCCGCTTCGGTCGTCGAGACATCTTGCAGAAGAAGCAAGGAGCCAAAAAGAGTTGAAAACAAAAACGTAACACTTACAGAACGCCGTGTCCAGATCCAAAACTTCGCTGCGCCATGTTATGTCCCAAGACACAGTCCAGCATACCAGTGGATTTGTAGCTCAACATAACATCTGCAGGTCATTTCTGGCAATATATGCTCTACCTTTAGATTTCCACTTGTGGGTGGGGTTACCATGGATACATCTACAACAGCTTTGACGCCGAAACGTCTTCTAATTTAGTACCATCTTTTTCATTCCTCACTTCGCGTTCTAAGAACTGCTGTTCTTAAACTTGTTTGAATTGATCTTAATACAGCATTGAGAAAAGCCTTTTGTGCAATCTGACTGAACATTACGAAGAGGTTTTGCAAGTATTTTTGGAGCCCTTATTGACCTGTACATCGCGGTTGTCCGTCTCAGTGAAGGGGAGACGGAGGCTTTTCAGAGCTGAAGCAAGCAGCCTGGCATCTTCGCTGGAGGGAGTAAGGAGAAAAGATATGAAATAAATAAAAAGAAGTTTCCCTTCATCTATTAATTGACAATATACTTTAAATGACATGAATGTGCACGAGCAAAGAAAGAATGAGCCAATTTAAAATATTGTGAGCACGCACTATGCCAAGCATGTTTAAAGTCGAGATAGAGCTTTATAGGCCTTTTTCCTTTCCTTGACCAAATTCCACTTTGGTTTTACTCCTCTCGGGGTTTCGCTCCTTTTCCTTTGGAAGTTTCTTCAATTTCGTATGATCTTACAGGGAATCCCTGAAAAAATAAAACAGGTCAGTCTTCCCTGTCGCCCTTCTGCAGCCGGACTCCAGGAAATCCTTATTGCATGCTACTATTTTATTCCGCTCAGTTTCACTTCCTCGACTGGCCTAGATTTTCACAACGTTGAGTGGCCATGGCAACGTTTGGTGGCTATGGCAGACTTCAAACTGGCTGGAATGCTGCATGGGCAGTTTTCCTTTCGTCCGGTCCCACTGCGGCTTGTCAGGCATACCATGCACGATCTAATGATCTCCGGAAAGCTGAAAACACAGCATCTGGGGCCATCTTCAGTGCTCGAAAAATATTTTGACTTGAACTAGCTAAGGTGGAAGCAAGTTCTACACCCAAGTCACCAAAGTGGAAGCAATAATTCTTGCCTTCTCGCCAAGTTGCTCCGAGGCGCTATTGAATATAATAATTATCAGATGGAATGTTGAAAACACAGAGAAAAAACCTTGCATGTGTTTGGATATTACTGAAGGTTGATTGTATCATTGGATGCGTCAACTGTCAAGGTGGTCAGCAATTTTAGCCTTTCACCCACCACTCACGTTAGTTTGGGTCTGGCTTTCAGGTTGGGTTGAGGGAGTGGGTCAAATGCGTCACGAGCCAAGACAACGCATTTTCAAGGGAATCATGCTGGGAGATGTCAGCGCTTCATTTCAATGGTCACGACCTGAGACGGAGCATACCCTCCGGCTTTGTTTTCAGCTACTGCAAAGGACTCGCGTGACTGGCCAGAGCAAATTTCCTTTGAAGCATTTCTTCTCTTCGCAGGACTCGCGTGACTGGCCAGAGCAAACTTCCTTTGAAGCATTTCTTCTCTTCGCAGACGCTTGACGAAAAACTTGAAAAATCAAGAGCTGAATTTTTCTCTTCATCTTGACAATTCAGGTCGCTACTTCGGCCTTAAGGCCGACAATTTTTTTACCATGACCGATCAAGGAGAGACCAGCCTTCCCTTTCTCGATGGATTAAAACATCAATTAAAGGACTGCCCAATCAACGCAAGCGGGGTCCCGATCTCTCCAAACAGAGAGCTATCAAATCAGATTGACGTCTTCTCTTTCGAAATGTCGTTCCTCAGAAACGAGTTTCCCCGGCAAGTACCAAGTGCTTTTCGCTTGGAGGAATAAAAGAGAGAAGACTTCAGACCAAGTTTATGGACTTCGACAGCTCAGCGATCGAGGCCGAGGCAGTTGAGGAAGGCGCGAATAAGGTGCGGACTTCGGAAGGCACGGTGTGCATGTTCAGTGATCGGCGCCGCGTCGGGCGAATTTTCTTTTCGATTATCTTTTAGACGGAAAAGGGGTAGGAAGGGTCGCGTTCCCCCGCCCTAGATTCGCCTTTGTAGACCCAGGGGGGCCGCTGCTGCCCCGTACACAACTATGGTCTACTGCCTGGTAATCTGGGCTCACGCCGAAGTCACCGCAGATCGAAAAAAGAAGAAAAAAGTTGATCGACTTGAGACTTGGTTGGAATTTCCAAAGGGTTCACTTGCCCCCATTGCCCACAGCACTTGAATCCGCCATCGGACAAGCCGCGGGAGTGTGATGAAGCGAGGGCAAATCAGACACCTGTAAGAACATTTGCGAAAAGGGTGTGCGTGGATGGATGGATATCAAACTCCGATCAAATTGATCGGGATCAAGGCATTCCTTGTACCTGACCAAGCTGAACAGAGGTACGTAGATCTTCGCGCAGCGCACAGCATGCTCAGCATGCTTTCGATTCGGCATGCGCGTGAAGCCGTTACGTACGACAAGCTTTCTGTAACGAGTCCAAGCTCGATGTTGTGCGCTCTTTTGCGGAAGGAGAGCTCCCTGCTGCTGTTAAGCGAAGGTTTTCGAACCGTCCTTTTCTTCTAGCCTAGTTTTCGTGGTCCGTGAAGTTTTCCTGGCTATCATGATAAAATGAGCGAACTACCTTCTCCTTTAACAAGCCGGACGACCCGAAAAATCAGGTCCGTTTCCGCAGCGGCTCATCTCTCTGTTCTAGCTACACCAAAGCTCCGAACAGCGCATGGTCACGTCTGAATTTTTCGGGCACAGATGCACTTCTGCATGCTCGTACGGGCTTCTTCGTCCGTCTCTTCACTGGGTTAGAGTGTTTTGTCGGCTGTAAATGATGTGTTCAGTCTATGTATGTCTTGTCCACTGTCAGAGTAGTGTACTCAGTCCCTGCCTTGAGTGTGCGGGCACAGCAATGTACTTCTGGTATACGTGTATACTTGTACCTAAGGGCTGGTTATGCATGCGTCATGACATTGCACACATGCATACGCTGATTTATCTAAGGAGAGGAGAGAGGTCATTTAGGAAAATAGGGCAGTTGATAGGCTGGAAGAAAAGAAGAAAAAGCGACTCTGAGAAACTGTAAAGGCCCAGGGAAGAAAAAAACTCGGAAGAAAAGAGCTTCTTTGTTTCTGGCTGTTCAATTATGGCCTAAATTTATTATGGAGAGTATGAGTAGTTATGTAATATGAAGAGGTTATATGCTGGAAGAGACTTAGGTGATAGGTAAGTGAAGTTTCTCACAATGCAAAGCGAAAGCAAAAACACTAAATTATGTGTGTCACTTTTTGGCAGGTGCCTCTCGATTGCCTGGATTAAGGGCTTGCAGAGGGCAGTTGAGCATGCCGCTGTAGTAGATTGGCCGTGGAAGGAATGCTCCAGAATTTTGTCTTGAGCTAGTAGAACTGATCAAGGTGAATACTTTCAGCCCATGATCACCAAGGAGTGTGGGACCAGCGCACCATTTCGGTATGAACCGGAGCATGTGGTCTTCCAAGTAATGTAGTTTTGGAAATACCGTGACGAACTTGTCTGGACAGAGTTTCCGGTATGTCTTCATGAAGTGCCTGTTGTCTGCGCCAAAACACAAACAAATGATGTTCTTCTCAGAAACAAAGCCAACTCTTAACTTGCGTTCATGCTGAAATTGGAGGTACTCTACAGAGGTACACATGTTTTACTTCTATTGGAGCATACTATAAAAAATGTCATATGATAATGACTTAGACATGTTTTAACTTATGTAGGACGGCAATCTCTCGATCAGTAAAGACCTTCACTGTTTTGTAACTGTGGTGGCGTTTTGCAAATGCTAACATCAGAGCTGGATGTTTGTTGCGAATTTCACCTGCCTTATGAACAATTTGTGGGCCCTAACTTTGGCCACGCAAACATCAGTCGTAACAGAACTCTAGCTCTCGATGCTTTTATTCTACACAGCAGTGGTGTTGAAGAAAAATTTTTTTTCAGGACTCCCAGCCCCAATACTTTGGTATATTTGTAAGCCTAAGTACACGTACTTGAAGCATCTTGCGTATGTGGTTTCCCACAAAGGTGCCTCCATGACATTGCGGTCAATGAGTGTGCAGATATTGGAGAAATTTGTCCTGGCGTTTGCAGCATTCCCCTTTGATCTTCTTAGCCTTTATCTGTTCTTTTCACAGTTTACTTGTTGCTGTGGCCCGAGGAACAAATTACATGTACATTATGCCCTGTGGAAAGTAATCCAACTTTAGGGTAGTGTTATGTAATATTATGATTCTAAAAATAAGGAGATCAAATGCTGGAGGGTATTCCCCCGGAGTACGTCCTCTTTTGCTTATTTGTGCAGGGTCTTGATGGTTGATTGCTACGGGGGTGAGCTGTGCATCAAAAATGACCATACCCGGAGATGTAGGTGGGATAGTCGCTGTGATGAAGGTTTGCACCTGAACAGCCTGCTGTCAAAGGTTTTGTTCTTCACGATCAAGCTGTGCCGCTGCTTTTGTGTTGTTGTCCACAAGATGCTGGCAATCTGTGCTCAAGGACGCATCACACTGTACGGCCAGAAGAAGATTGAGCTGTTGGCAGCAATGATATAGTAGGTTGAAGAGGGGAAGCCTGGCATCCAAGCTGATATACGGCCTTGCATCATACACCTGTAAAGATCGAATAAAACAGTAATGAATGCTGGCACAATTCAGCACATCTGTGCAAACTGATGCAATTTTCTTCCATGTTTTCTTTTCAGGATATTGCATTACACCGGTCATTTTAATTGAAGTTTGGTGGTAGATTTACCAACCTGGTCAGTCATGATTGCCACACCCTCCTCTGATTTAGCCGTGCGTTTCGTTGTCTCAGTGTCGCTCCCAGCGTCGTTAGCGCTGTCATCTTCTCGTGGACGTCGAGACTTTCCCTTTTCCACAGCTCTTTCTTCCACTGCTTGCAGGGTCAACAGGTGTGGCCGCTGGCAGGCCAGCCATCTTGGCGGTCGATAGTACGAGAAACCTTCCTTCACCACCGACCGCCGGCGCCACCCAACCGCTGCAAAGAAGCCGAGGGTTGAAGCAGTGGACGTTGTCTTCTCGAAGGTCGATGTTGCGTGGGGCTAGCAGATCATTCGTGTGTCGGTCGACAGGAGCGTTGTTCTTTCCTGCAAGCCTTCGCCCCCGAACGCGATAGTGAAACCTCATTCCCTTTTGGTGGAACTCAAAGCTCCCAGAGTTTTCGCTCGTCTCCAACTCCATACCAGTCGATGAAAAGACCCGACGCCTGTCGACCGCACTGACTTCTTAAGAGACAAGCCGACAAAGCGACATTTTACACGCTCTTCGAAGGCATCCATCTAGAAGCTGTCGGTCGAAACTATCCTGAGAAAAATCCTCGTTTTGTTTAAGACACGTTTGATCAAAAGACTAGTGAGACATAGAACAAAACCAGACTTTGCACTTGGAGGGAAAACGGTACAAGCTAGGCGCCACGCCCAAAGACCTTTCGACGCTGGGGACGTTGGCCTGTTCGCTATGTAAATTGCATCGTGCAGTAGTTTAGATGTCAGGGCCATGTACGACCGTAACGATCACGATCATGAACATGCAGACCTAAACAGTGGCGTTCCCATTCGGTCGGGTATGCACGTTGGATCAGCACGCCACCCTGCTCGGAGCACTTTGCGGACTGTGACAAGACGAGAAAACGAAGGAGGGGAAAAACTTGAAAGTTTAAACGAGACCGAAGTCGCCAAAGCCTGGAAAAGAAATGCAGGTCGCAAAAGTGACCACTGGATTGAAAAAGCTGTCACCAAACGGAACTTTCCGGTCGCAACTGGCGAGTAGGCGAGCGGATTTTTCGAGACCTACATATTGCCAGGCGTTCGTCAAAGTTCATTCCAGTCGATCGAGTGAAGTAGTTTGTGGTTCCATCATCTTCGTCTAGAGCAGGGCCCGTTGACTCAGCTGCAGCTCGATCCTCCGCAGTGAGGATCCGGATCGGCGTATCAAACTTTACATGTAGATGTTTCTTCCTGTCTTTTACATGCCATGGGTGTTGTTCGTCAGTTGCTGGGGCGTATTTCAAACATGCCAAATGCTTTCTAACCCTGGGTTTCCAAACGGCTTCCCTGAAATCCATATGAGCATTCAAACACCAATTTTCTCCGGTTTTTTCAAACCTTGTCAGTTATGCTTTTAGTCATTTGCAGTTACTCAAGCAGCTGCTGTTCTGGCTCCCTTGGGCAAATCATGGGGCGACACGAACGAAGATTGGCCGGGGATGAAGGGGAAACTTGGGGCAAACTCGGATAAAAGAAGATAACTGAGCCGATTCGTCGCAGTGTCTGACTGCACGTACACAACGGTTTTTCACGGCTCCGCACTTTTACGCTGCTCCCTGCAGCTGGCTTCGTGCGGCTCGACATAGTCGCTGCTTGCGGATCGGTTTCCATAGAAGCAAGGCGCGTCTTCCATCGACTTCGTGGCAGCAGATTCACCAAGCCACCGTATGACCATGCAAAGTCAATGATGTTTGCAATGTTCCTTTGCAGATGTGGCGGGTTGTAACGTGCGTCGAAGCTGAAACTTAACAAACGCAGCACCATTGGAAAACAATTCAGAGTTTCCCCAAAGAGTGTGCTCGATGCCAAGACAGAGGCAAGTAAACTATATAAAACCACAGACGGGACAGAAGCATGTAGGTTGCCCTGCAACTCAAAATTTCACGCTCACCGCCTTACAACAACCAGAGCTAGTGATACCCCCTCTGCATCTCCGAGAAGGTAGTCATCCTTTGTGCGGACAAAGGAAAATGTCGTTGAACAGCACATCTGAGCATGTGCCCAAAGTCGCCACTATTACAAGTTTTACTCGTCGAAGGGCGTGCGTCATGCACAATGAAACCGGCTAGGGCTCTCATCACCTTCTTCAACTTAAGCATCTGGCCAGCCTATTTCAGCACCTTTGAACACCACCCTAAGTCACAAAGAGTCGTCATCCCTAACACCAGACCTCTGAATACCCGCACCACCTATCCCACCACACAAACCTCCTCGATTCAGATGGAGACTATTCATGTGTACAACACACAATGACGCTAGGGTCATACGAAAAGTTGGTAGACGAAGACGTTTCGGGGCTCTGCACCATTATCAATTCTGAGGCAAGGAGATACTAGTTGTTAGTACGGTCTTTTGTAGGAGACTGCATGTCTGCGCGAGAAAGGAGGGTGTGATGACTTCACAAAGGGGTGTGTGAAAGAAAAATACTGATTAGGTGGAAAATTGAAAGGACAGGTGTGGTGACTTGCACGAAGGTGATTGGCCGGAAGAAAATGGTGTTGATTAAGGCAGGAAGCCTGTGCCAAGGTCTTCTGTCCTACGAGTAAGCGCTGGCTTGAGTTCTTCGGCTTTGATCGCCTCTTGAATGTGCAGCCTCAAGTTGTCGCATTGCTTGGCCAGAATCTCAAATTTGAGACTTCGAGCGTCTTTTGCCTGCTGGGTGCTTCTCCCCGTAGATCTAGTGCTCTCCGAATGCTGAGGGAAACTCACGGTTTCGCGCTTCGCGGAGTTGCTCTCGCATGGGGTCAGGAAGTTTTCGCCCGGTCATGCCAATGTAGGCGAGGCCACAGAGCTTGCAGGTGGCTTTGTACACCACGGATGACATTCTGCAGATGCGAGTGGCGAGATGCGGTGTGCTTTGGTATTATTTAGCGTCTGGTTAACTCTTGCGCTTCGAAAATTCCTAGATCTAGAAGGGCTGACCGCGGTAATTTACCAGGCGAGCCGGAATGCCGTGTTTCTGTAAGATGCCTGACCCGGCGCTGTTGAGTGAGTCCGTAAGGAGCGGTAGCCTCAAGAAAAAAAGATGTTGGTTGTGAGGTATGCTTTTTCCGTAGTCGGTTGCTGAATCGATCCATTGGCGAGTGTATCCGTTGGCCGGGGGTATCCAAGGGCTTCGTTGTCGTTTTGGGTACAGCCTCAGCAAAAATGCTCTTCCGAGGAATAAAGAAAGGCACGCGGTATCTCGTTCCTGGTAACAGCTTTCTTAGTGGAGCCTGTATGGTGCGATCTGAAATTCAGGGCAGCATGTTCTTGCTTGTAGCTTTGTTTCACAGGGGCCGTTTGCATTAATCCTCATCTTTATGTCGAGGATAGGTAGAAAGTCCTCGTCGTCTGGAAGTTCGAGCTCGAATTTCATAGTGGGGTGACGTGTCAATTGAGAGAGCATCTCCAGGTGATCCTTGGAGCTATGTGTGATTGTACCGACATCATCAACGTATCGAACTTATTGTATAATCGGGCTGGGCTTCAGCTCTTGATAAATAAACATTCACTCGAAGCGGTCCATAACGATGCTGGCGAGAGTTCCACTAGGCCGGTTGCCCATCGCCAGACCTCGGACTTGCTTATAGAGGCCGTGGTGTTCATACTTGAAAATGTTGTTGTCCAACAAAAGATGTAAAATCTCGAAGGGTACTGACGTTTGGAGGTCAAAGGTGTGCACTTTGTATTTGTTGACATCCTGATCCTGTAGATTTCTATTGATAGCCTCCTCTACGTCGAAGTTAGCGTTACACTAACTTCGACTGTACCGGGAGACACCGTCAAAAGAGATCGGAATCATACCTTTCCGTTGTTCTTATTCTGTCGTTGGGCATTGCCTCGAAGTTGACTTGACATGCATTGCACACAACTTACAGTCGCTCATAACAGGAAAACGTCAGGGCGCGGTCACCTTCTAGATCATAAGTCGCTCTAACAAAGTGCATCTACCACAGTGGCCAATTTGATGTTCAAGCGACACAGTCTGTCTGCACCGTCAAAAATCATATACATACGGAGATGGTCCATAATCTTGAGAGAAAAGTCTTTATTGCCGTTCAAAAATGCTTTAATATCTCCGAAAAGCAGCAGGATCTGTCGATGAACTTCCCACAGTGACCACTGTCGAGTCTCAGAGAAGGACTTCATCGCATGGTCGGTTTGCGTTTTCCACCGAAGCTTTGCTTTTGAGCTGCAAGAAAAGAGACGAATCCAGTACTGCCCAAAGACATCGAACACAGGGGTGTGAAAGTGGTTTCCAACGTGATCTGGCGTATAAAAGAAGAATACAACATCTCGTAATGTCGGCAAAAATGGCTGTATAGCTCTTGCTGCAGCGCAATTGACGGCAGCACTGTATTGCATGATGACCAATATTTGTCCGTCTTACAGCTGCAGATCTGTAAACAGGCATTCCATCAGAAATTGTGCCAGCTGATCGCCGGTCACGGACTTTACCACGACGTCTGTGCGCTGAGGTCGTTAAATTTCTGCCAACGAACGTTAACAAAACTCAAAGCAATTGCTAAGGCCTCTCGTAACGGGTACCTTCGTCAAAATAATTATGATTGAGTAATTATGCCGTCATTGATCAGTTGCACCGCGATGCGGTAGGTCCAACTCGTCACGCACCCTCTACATATCCATTGAGTGAACGGACGGTGTTAGTTTGACAACGTAGAGCTGTTTGTCAAGCGGTAACCGCCTTTTCGCAGCAGGCCTCGAAGGTAATCTTCTTTCTTCAAAGATATTACAGAAGAAAACAGTTCTTCGACGACAGCTAGACGGAACGTTAATTCTCAGCTCCGATGGGAGCATTTCCCCTGCCTTGTGCTGATCTGACTGCATCTTCAGCGCATCGCGGATAGCAACCTCCCTCAGTCTTCCTGTCTCGCGCCACGTCTTGACATTTTCATGTTTTTTGGTCCTAGTGGACGTTCTCGAAGCGGTTAACTTTGTGGACACGAATTCCTTACAGTTACCACAAAGCAGACGACCAGAGCGGGCCTCGAAATAGTTTCCCAGAAAATGGCTTACTGTGGTGTGGACAGATACATTGTTCTCGCCTGCGTTTGGTGCCTTTTCGGCTTTTCCGGTCCGGCTCCTTGTTCATCTTTCCGCTCCGCCTTCCTGTATCGCCGCCCTTGCAACTAGTACCGGTGGCAGCGGACTTTCTTTTACCTCAACTGCATTATTCTTGGTGTCCAACTCCGAGTTTTTCTCCTGTATTCTCCTGGCGCTGAGCTCGCGTTTGGTTTGATCCGCCATTATTCTCGAACTTAGAGAAAAACTGCTAGCTCACTGCCACTGCAGAAAGGCCATAGACACGCGTCTTGTCTCGGATGAGTTTCGGACAAATCGGGGCACAGGTGAGTTTAGGATTTATCAAGACACGGATGGGTTTCCTATGAATTGAGACACGGTTAGACAATGGGAAGGTTTGAATGCAGTGAGTGAGGTTGCTGTTTTTCGGAGGTTTCTGATGTGTGTTGGACGAGAGCAAGATGAAGTGAGGAGTTATTGGATTTTGTTATTGTTCGTGTTGTGAGTTCGATAGAGTCAGACGAGGTATGCCGTTTCCTAGATTTTGAACGATGACGGATTTCTGGAAGTTCTGAACGGACTTACCAGTACCGAGATTCCGTTTGAAAGTCAAATTTCCGGGTAAAATTTGAGGTTTTGGTTAAACTTTCGAGATATCGGTTCAAATTCGAGATTTCTGTTGAAAACTGGAGAAAAATTAGGGCTACAGGATCGGGTTAGGTTAGGGTAGGGAGAGGTTAGGGTTAGCCCGGGTTCGCAGGATCGGGTTAGGTGAGGGTTTGAGGTAGGGATGTCATGTCAGGGTTTGAGAAAGCGATAGGTCATAACTAGCAGGGCCGGGTAAGGTTAGGGTTAGAGGTTAGGGTTAGACGGTACTACATGCGCACTGGTACATCGTACATCCCCATGATGGCATCAACTCATCGCATGATGTCATCACCATGACCTCATCGTGCGAAAGAATGCTGAAAAGCAACGCCCCTAAAAACGCCCAATGGCAAGGGCGTTGCTAGGTGGAGCCGTACCACCCTGGCCAGTTCTACTTTCAAGGTAGGGACCAAAGGGCTATGACTTGAACCCCTTTGTTATACAGATACCGGGAAACCCCCGCCGCCTCTCATTCCTGTAGATGCACATATTGGTGACTTCCCTGTATCGCCTATCGATTACAAGGAAACGGATGACGGAGAACTCGCGCCATTGCCGCCTAACCAAAGGGCAGCGGGAGTAGTAGTGTTGAGGGTGGTATCGGCTCACCTAGCAACGGGCCCGTTGCTAGGGGGCTCTCAGCGCACTGTGACGTCACGTTGCTATGACATCATGCGTAGGATGCGTGGGATGCGTAGCATACGGTGTGTAGTATACGGTG
>JAOWAR010149589.1:0-11456 GCA_028571005.1 Clathrina lutea
ACACAAGAGAGCATCATCTGTAACTTACCAGGTTGCAGGAAGAGCAGCACGTCGCCACTAGGCGGGAAAAAAGGCGAATGAAAGGCGGGAGTTACCGAGGACATACAACCCACACTTTCGCCACTCGTTCCTGAGTTAACAACACTTGCTCTACCCTCCCAAAAGGTCTTCTTTTCCTACGTTTACCACAAGAAAAGAAGCTACCCTCACCTCGGATAATAACACCCTTGCCTCGGACAAGTAGCTGGCTAAGGCTGTTTCTCCTCGAAATTTCCACCGATTTTGACAAAATAAAGAACGGCGGAAAGCCTCACGCCCCAGCTAGCCTGTCGTACCAAGCTCAACCTGATACGCGAACTCCCATAGCCATGGCAAAAGCGAGAAGGACGCATACTCACACAGGAGCATCAGAAGAAGGTACTCATACCCTAGCTGTCAACGGTATGCACAGCCAGATCGCCTTTGGCCACCTACTGTATTGTATTGCCAGGTTGCTGGTGCTGGTAGAGCCCCACCATGGCCATGAGCATGCACAGTACTAGCTATAATGGCGAGAAATCTCAATCAGGCTACTCAGGCAAGGTCGTGGTAGGCCTGAGAGCTCGTATAAGGACAGTGCTGTCTGCCCGTGTTGTTGGGGAAAGCCTGTTTTCCTTTTGTGTCCGGCAATCGACCGCAGTCTAGCGAAAGTAAACCTTCCATATGGCAGGTGAGTGTGGTCCTCATTGGCCGTGGTTTTTTGAAGTGGAAAGACCCGCGATCGACAACGGCCATGTAAAAAGGTGTGATGCCAGTGGATGTCCTCTTCCTCTTTGTGCTGTCGCTCTCAAGCCATTGCTTGAGCACTTGGCAAATTTGTTGCGCGACGCTGCTGAATGCTCTTGGAATCCGCCCCGTCTGTGTGCTCTCCTCAATGGCCTACTGAAGCTGTATGGGTTTTCTATCATGGTGAAGGAGACAGACAAGTTTGACACGAGGCTGAAGAAGGCAGCGCAGGCAATGGCCAATACCATTCGGGATTGCAAGGGAAGAAGGAATCGGGAGGCAATTAAAGAGGGAGTCGTTCTAGAAGTAGCATCGATGGGACCAGAAGATGCAAAGTACTCAGGAGAGCGCCATTACTTTGGAGGGATTCAAAACCGAAGCGAGGAATATCCATGGCCAGTAGACCGCAGAAGCTCTTCTTTAGGCCCTGGAGGGTGAGCTGCACCAGAAAGAGCAAGCGGGAAGGGCAGCAGAGGAAACTGGCAGCTCGAGGCATCTGTACAGAAGCTGCTGGAGAAACAAGCTGGAGCTATGTGCAAAAACCCCTGGGGGACTCAGCACCAAAGTTGCCACACTCCGCACCCTTGCCTTTTCCAGGGTTTATGGGCTGGAGGTAGAATCTCTACTTCTGCGCGATGTCGATACCGCTGATGTGTGTCAGGTCAAACTAACGCAACCGGCGCCTTTAGTCCTTACCTTGGCTCAACTCAACTGAGTGACGTGCCATTCGGGTCTGTATTTTTAGGTAGCGGTCCTGTTGCACCAGTAACAAGCTGTACTGACGCTAATGCTCCCTCCCGTCTTAAACGGTTCGATAGCTAGGCTCGAGAGCAGGTCGATTAATCCCATGCGAGTAGATTCTAACATCCCTGTAGAGATAAAATGTACAATGAAAGTCCTGGCAGGAACAAGGGTGGTGATGAAGGCGCGGTGTAGAGCTATCGGCCTTTAACAAGAAACAACGAAACCAAAGGCTCGTGAGCTGGAGAACCAACCGTGATCTGGACACACCACTCAGTTATCTAGCGTTGGCAATAGGAGGATAACGAACTTCAGATAAACAAACTGGGGCGAGGTCACATGAGGCCGTCCCTGCAAGAAAACAGGTACGGTTTACCCAAAGTACACATGCCTAAGGTTCCTCTACGTCCGGTTCTGTTTATGTGTGGCTCACTGCAGGACGGTGTTTGGAAGGGATTCTGTGAGCAGTTGAAGCCTGTTTTTCAGGATTATCGCGGACGGTAGCTTCGCGTTAAGCGATGGTTTGCCCTGAAGGGTAGATGGGAACAGATCAAGTACTCTGTGCGTTGCACTCCCTGGCTGAAGCTAGGGATAGATTTACTGAACACAAGGAAAACCCGCAATACCCAGACGACAACTCACTACTGGCAGCGTCAGTGATAAACCACTCAAAACCAAGGTTGTGATCATTGCTAGTTCCTTTCTTTAGATGTTAAAGGAAAGGCAAGAGTGGATGAGGCTGTCTTTGAGGCTCGAAGTATTTCAGGGACTCTGATTTAACCCTCTCCAAGGCAGGGAGCCCAATGTGTCCCCAAGACTCTCTATGTATACTTTCAGGCAGCTTGTCTCAAGGCCATGCACTCCTTGACTTTTTCCTTTGTGAATGTTCCTCTTATAAACATTGTTGCACTGAGGCCACAGCTACTTTATTTAATGCTTAATATCAAACTTACAGAAACCCAATCCTAAAACTGCCTCAAGAACTGTTTTTGAGCTTCTGTCACCTGTAGATTTTCATGTCATACCCTTTTTCGTTTTCAGTTTGAAACTTCCTCTTCCTCTTTCTTTTAAAGAAAACAGGCATAGTTCAAGTCCGACTCTGTCCATGCAATTTGTTTTTTCTTTTCTTATTCATGAGATTTTACCTGGTACCAAGTGGCCGGTAGGTGTCCATATCCTACCTGGATGAAACCTCCACAGATAGTAGATGTGCAACACTCAGCACTTCTTCTCTTGGTCTACCAAGATGTTAGTATACACATGAAACTGCGTACCTAATGATGCGCCTTGCCATGCAGTTTTAGATGAATACTGACCAACCAAACTTCGGTGTCCTTTTAATCTTTACTGCTAATATGTCCATTGCAAAGTCCTTGTAGCCTTTCTGTTTTATTTTTTAAAATAAAACTGTCTGCACATGTGAATTCTGTACTTTTATGGGAAAAAAAACAGCAGAAGATGTCTGCTCCATGGAAACCAAACTGTGTCATGCGACCCATTTGTGACCATGTGCCGAAGGCGTGAGACTTGTCAATAATCTCGCCGAACTCTGAATTGATCTGGCACTAAAGGCCCAATTATCACTTCTCTGTTAGAATCATGGAGTGGCACTGAACACGGATCGTAACAGGGAGGGCCTGGGAAGTTAGGGTGGCTCCATTCCCACACCACTAGTTCCTATGTGTCTATGCTCGTGTGTGTGTGTGTGCTTGTGTTTCTTTGTGTGTGAGTGTGTGTGTGCATGTGTGTGCGTTTGTGTGTTCGTGTGTGAACGCACGCATGGAAAAGAAACAAGTTGGTGGGTCCATACACTCTGGTAAGCATGATACTTTGACATGGCGTTTTGGAATAGTTCCCATGACTATAGTGTGCGTATACACTTTAGACGTTCACCTATGATTGCACCTAAGCTAATGTCCCAAGCATACAGGAATTGTCTGCGGGAAGCTCTAACTCATTATGGTGTTGACGATACCAGTGGACACGTACCTTGGATATATGGTTAAGACGGTTATATGAAAGGCTGCTCCACCTCTCCCCTGGCATGGTCCTTTTGGCGTCCCTGCTTCGCATGATAGTGTCAATATGCCTTGATAGTGTCAATATGCCTGTACGGTTTGCATACTGTGAAATCATGCTCATCCCACACCCATGGGACCCTCCTCCCTCCCTAACACCATTAAGGGGGCATGTTGCCCTTCGAAACATGTCCAGCCTTCATGTCCAAGGCTATTATCTCATTCCTGTCCAAATCTATTACGTCGTCTGGACAGATCATGGCGGTGTCTGTACGTGAACAACATGTCGTGGTCCCTAAATGCCTAATTTCACTCCGCCTCAGTTCACATACATAGGTAGTGAGGTTTAGATATAGGGAAGTGCAATAACAGTGCAAAAAACAAAAGAATTAACAGCTTGGTTGGCACACCTTACGATCTGTTCCCTCTCCCACTGAGTCACAAAACAGTTTGAATGCATAGTCAAGCCATGCTTTTATTGAAGAAACAAGGGACCCCATGTGCCCTCTATACAAGCACTGTTGGGAAAGTGTTGCGGCAGAAAGCTTACAACATAACAGGTGCAAAAATGAGGTGCGGAAAATTCAAGAAGGAACTGATGTTGATAAAAGGACGTTGAGTTGCTGCGGTTAAACCTTTAGGACAAGTGCCATTGAAATGTGGCACATACTGTAAGGAAACAGAGCTGCGAAAACAAAGGCTGCGGCAGTTTAAAGGATGTCCAACTATTCTACGCAGAAACAATACACCCTTAATGCGGTGAAAGAATATTGGATTAAGCTGGGAAGTGTGAGCTTTTGCTTTTAGAAGCAGATTAAAAGTTTGAAGGAAGAATGCGCGCAATTATAGCTACCGAAAAAGGAGACAGTTGTCATTGCTTTCATGCTTGCATGCACAAGGTGTTGGAGATTGCTCAGCATAAAGTCATTTCGAACTGAATTCATCAGAAGGAGGCAAGCAGTCCGTCATCCATGGAATTTCCTGGTGATCTCGGGAGAAAAGGTTGTCACCGGGTCTTAGAACAGCGCCAAATACTCCGGCTCATCTTTCCAGCAATCTCCATGGGTGCTCCCTGCGCCATCGGGTGACCTCGTAGCTCCATTGTTGCCATCGTTATCATCATCATCAGGCATTGCTTCCTTGTTGATGTAGGGGTTTTCCCCCTCAAGATAGTTGGGTAGAGCCTTGAGGGCCGCTTCAGCTGGTGTATGTACTTCAGCTTTGACTTGAATGGCCAACGGAGGAGGGTTGGAGAAGCTACCATCTGGTGAGGGAATAAAGGCGTGGCCTACTGCCTGAGCTGTGGCAAGCGCTATGGCGTGACTGGCAGCTGTCGGTTCAGGGATGCTGACTGTGTCTGGAAGGTTCTGGTAGATTGGCTCAGAAATGTCTTCATAAATGTTCGTCTCCCTTAGGTAGATTTCATCCAAGACGATAAAAATCGCTATTTGGTTTTCCAACGTTTGATTGAGGTGAATGGCTCTTTTTTTCAGGATGGCCAGGTCCCTCCAAGTCTGGTCTAGGTTTTGGAACGCTCTTGACTTAGAGGAGAAGTCTTTTCGGAAGAAAACCAGTACAACCAAGTTTGAGAGGAGCATACAGATGAGGCAGACCAGTGTCAAAACATTGGTAGATGAAAAGTCTGGTTCATCTGAAGAGGACACACAATTTCCAGCCTTTAGTGCTTTCATAATCTTGAAACAACAAAGGGAAAAGCACTAAAGATTTTACAACCTGAACTTATGTGCATTTTTTTCTTTCTTTTCGCACGCACAATCACTTTCTAACTAAGTCTTTAACCTGGATTGCCTCTTTCTACCTAAGTCTTCTATGTAGAAAGAACTTCAAAGAGGTGGTGACCACACGGAGAAGCTCAAAATCTGTGCCGAAACAGGACTCGAACCTGCTGCACCAAATCGCCCAGTATCTCTACTACCATCTTCCGGACCGCGGACTCCTGTGATGACGAGATAGCCTCCCCCAGAAACTGCGCCATTGCCGTTCGTTTTTAGGATGACGTGGCGGATGGTCAGGTGATTCTCGTCTGCTAGGCGATTTGGTGCTGCAGGCTCAAGTCCCGGTCTAAGCACGGATTTTGAGGTTCATGAAATTTTCATCAAATAAGTCTTCTATCTTTTTCATATGCATCGACTTTCTTCAATTTGCTTTCCTTCGTCCAAATATTTCGCTGAATTTTTCATCTTCCAACACCGCATGTGAGAACTACCATGGCTTTAATATCAAAGTTGCGTAATTCAGTTCCGGATCCAGTTTGTGATAGTGTTTGTAATGAGATGATTATCGTTCTTGGCTCATGTAATGTTTTTTCTTGTCAGATGTTCCCTGAGCCAAGACTAAGTGGGAGGATTCGTCGTCCCCAGTTCAGCACACTGTGAACTTGGTGAGCCGGAAGACAGAGTGCCGGAAAAGCTTACAGAACAGCTGATATCTCTTCGCCTACAGGAGGCGGAGATTTGCAAGGATTTGTACGAATTTAAAACACTTCACAGACTTTCTCGGATTGCAAGTGAAGTGGAAATCGAGCTTTACCAGCGTGCTTATGGCATAAAGTGTGAATTAACTGGTGAAGCTGTGGCAAGCGGGCTGAAAACCTCGTTGACCAAAGGACGTTCTAGAGATGGCGCTGCCATACCTATTGTGACTACCCCTCAGAAAAATACTACCGGAAGTCAATTTAGGTACATGTCTTAACTAATCTGACTACCCCTGTCAATTTAGGCAGGCAGTCTTACCTAATCTGACTACCCCTCAGAAACTACTAGACTACCCAAAGTGTGGCGAAAAAGGCTACCCATGCCATAGTCAATTTATGCAGGCACTGCACCTCTGCTGGAAGAGACTAACTCAGTCATTTTTGAGAGGCCAGTCGTGCCGGTTTAGACTACCCTGTCAAAAAGGGCTGATCCACGCTCTTGCTGCCATGAAAGGGATCCATGTCTTCTCAGTGATCTGCCACCGTCTCAATAGCCCAGTCTGTCCGTTGATTTTGCTCGTGGCTTAGGTGGCTTTTCTTTGAGCTGGTCTCTCAACTTGTTATCCTTCTGAGCATCCGGAATCGACGTTCTCTCAAGGGCACTTCACGGGAAGACAACATACAGAAAAGGTGTTTTCTTTTCCTAACGGGCAGCAAAGTCGGGAAAACACCTCCTGGTTCTAAATTGACTACGGGTAGTATTTTTCTGAGGGGTAGTCAGATTAGGTATGACAGCGCCAAAGTCGCACGAAGCGCAAACAGAAGTATCTGAAAGTCAGGGAAGGTTTTTCGAGTATTCAAGGTTCGAACGTTCGCCGACGCTGAACTTTTGTAAGGAGAGACTCTTCTCCTTCGGTGTTTTTGCTTGAAGAAGCAGGCAGAACGCAGCTCGAAAAAAGTGAGAACGGGGACATCACGGTCAGTTCAAAATTGAGCAGGAAAGGCTAGAGCGTCTGCTAATCTCTTGTTGGTTAAGGCATGCAAACCTTATGGCAGAAAAGTATTTGGCCTTAAACCAAGTTCTCCTCTCTCCGGATTAAATTCAAATTTGCCACAGTTTTCTGCACCAGCCAAGCTCCTTTGGCATCAATTTTGAACCTTCTGGCTAATTCGCTTGCAGCTCTATCACCAAATTTTTCTCCGAAAAAACAGTAAAAAGTACCCCTCAAAAACCAGGAAGTTGATATGAAATTTTGGTTGAACTTCGATAAAGGCTTCGTTGAAGAGTGCCTGCAGATCAAACCAGCTTGACCCTCTCTCCTTAAGACCTACAGAGCAAAGGGTACCTTTTCCAGTTTTCAGTCGCCATTCCCCATACTAGGACGGAAGCGCACGGCCCGCGGAAACAGGCAGAAAGCACCCTTTTTCTTGAAGAAGGCAATTTGACCAAGGTAAATATGACTTAAATCCGCCATAATATCGCTTCGATATAACCGTCAGAACAACAGATAGGGCTGGTAAAAGCCTCGATGAAAGATCACAGCGGCCTTTTCCGTCCAATGCCCTTCTTTCTCGATCGACAAATGACAGTTTTTACATTAGGCAAAGTGGGCACATATATCAGCCGAAAGGGCGACTCCAAAATACAGGCGGCATTACTTGAACTGGAACAATGCGCTAGCAATGCATAGCCAATGGCATTACTTGCACATCACGATGGCCGCGCGGAGCCGGTTGCATGACCTTCCAGCTCTATCAGTCTGTGGCTTCTCGATCCCCAAGCCAGGTCGCAGTCGTAGGCACTTCAACGAAATGGAGTACATTTCAACTTCCTGCTCTACATTTGGAAATACGAAGGGAAGCCCCAGGTAAGTATGCGTGCTGCTTTACTTCATCGCCGGAAAATTTCGGGCGATTTGGATTAATACTCCCTTTGCTATCCTTCGAAGCTTCTTGACCAAGTGTCACTTCCTCTGCGACTTCTACATTTTTCGCAAGTTCTCTCTAAAACAACGTTTTGGAAAAGCAACTGTCGCGATGTAGATCTGCATGTAGACGTGGCATTGTGTACAATGAACATCCGGCCGGGCGCACCCAGAGCTAGTCGCGTAGCACAGCATACCTCATTCCCGGAACAAAGAGTTAACCGTGATCGAGCTGACGACTCGTTGCATGCCTTAGGCAACCGGAGATGGAAGCATATCTTAAAGGGGAAGTGCACGCGATTTTTTCTATCCATAATTTTGTAGAGTTTTGTCCAAAAGCTGTCGTGGAGAAAGTCCGAGGTGGAAATTCAATGGAGAAGTTCGTCAAAGAGAGCGTTGAAAACAGCAAGACATCTCGGGTGGCAAGCCAGGCCCTTTGACTTGTAAGGTGTCGGGCCGGATGAGCGGTTCAACTTAGCAACGGCAAGAATGCCGTGCAAACCAGGGGCTGTTGTTCTGGGAAGGCGTCATCGACTACTCTTCCTTCTGTCTCTCATTGTGGCTTTCCCGCCTAGGATTTGACCGCACAAAATGCCTAGCTGTTGTGCCCCAGGTTGTGGGAATGACAACCAGAAACCTGAATGTGAGGGCTTGAGTTGGTTCCGTCTCCCCCGGGACGACAAGGTGTTGCTACGTGGGTGGCTGGCCAAGATCAATCGAGTCGACTTAATCGCAACAAAGTATTCGCTATTGTGATCCCCGCACTTTAGGGAAGATTGCTTCGAGCATGATTTGATGGCTGAGCTCCTTCCCGGCAGTGTGAAGATGTATAGAGGCAAGCGACTGAACCCTAGCGCCGTCCCAACACTCTTGGCGCGTACTTCGGTTTCCGTTAATCGGTGAGTGGCGAAGTATTTGAAAGAAAAGGAGCACTGAGAGGTAAGGTCTTTGAACGAGAGATCATCGTCTATTGCCAAGTTATCTTCCTCTTCCTTTCTTCCATTAAAACTTCGTGGTCTCCGTCAGTTATTTTGCACCATCGGCCCCCAAACATCAATACCACCACCAGCCACCAGCACTTGACTATTCTCGCCTTTGATCAGGCTTGGCATCGTTGTCGCACAGGAACGTTCAACCTTCAGCCCCCTCCACATGTTGTCATCCAGTACATTGTAGAGAAATTTGGTCGTTGGCCATGACAGTGATGGAATCAGTCAGTCTGGTGTACGGTAAAACTCAGGCTGTACAAAGTCACAAGCAGATCCCCCTTTTTTATTGCTGTTGTTGTTGCTGATCAACACTGTTTTCTCACCTTCAGGCCCTGTCTGCTGCCGTTCAATATTTTTTTCCAACTTCAGAAAGCAATATGTGCCACAGTGAAGGACAAGACCAAGAGAGCATGGATGTCCATGATCCCCACCCTGCCCACATTGCCATGCCCCGTGGTAGACAAAGGAAGTGAGACTTTCACCCAGGCCATTCCACACCAGGAGTCACCACCTGAAGACAGTGGCATAATTCCACCACAGCACCTGATTACCTTGAAGGTTTTTCTGACGGATGATCTGCTGCTACTGTCAGGTGACAACCACTGGGACAGCCCTGGTTACTCAGCAAGGTATGGTAAGTGGGTTTTCTTTTCATGTTCATACGGGTGATTTACTATCATGCTGTTTTCAGGAGTACCTCACCGACGTGTTTTCCGCCGGAATTGTTTTCGAAGTACACTCCAGTTAGGAAAATTAGAGGTGTTTTCCCGATGTTGAGGAACAAAAGAAAGGTCATTCAAAATGAGAACAGTTAGCAGGGAAGAGGTGTTTTCCTCACCTAGCCGCTGGCTACCAAAAAAAAAAAAAAAGAATCGAATAGGCGTTTTTCCCAGCTGGGTGCTAGTAAGGAAAAGAAAACACCTATAATATACACTGTGTCCCCGAATTGCTCCTTTGTTTTGGCCTTTCTTCATGTCATTTGATAATACAACTGCAGGATCGATTTTGTTTGGCTTTGCCTGAAGCAGAGATTGACTGGTTTTCTAACAGGAATATACAGCACCATGGACCTCAAGACAGGCTTGATTGGGGACATGGAGCTGGTCCACGTCAGGCAAGTGGCCAGCAGTGCAGGAATGGAGAAGGAAAGTTTGCGGCGCGTTCTGCAACGACCGTATTTGGAGGGCTAGAAAGTCAAATTGCTACCTACTGAGAGAAGCACCCATATCAGGGCAATGGCGTCCAAACCTCCGCGCAAGACTACCATCCATGAGTTTGACGTGTGGCACTTAGGCTACAGTGTGCGTAAGAAGTTGCAAAAGAAGTGCAAGAAACGAAGTTTCGATAGCCTGGAGCCTGGATTCGATCAATTATTAATCACATCTGATGGAGTGCAGGGACATGAAACGGTGATGTCACAGTTCTCATGGAGAAGTGGCTGCTCAGGTCGGTTACGGCATGTCTGGTCACATACATTTGGTCAATTCTGGATAACCCACTTCCAGGCATCACAGCACCATCAAACTTTCCAGACTCCATTCCTATGTTGCGAAAGTGTGCCTTAACGTGAAAAAATAAGATCCCTTTCCTTGTCCAACATATTAGCGTTTTATGTGCCATCAAAAAACTGAATTTATTGCAGTACTGATCAACACTATCTGACTTTCCCTGCGTCAGTAGAAGAAGAATGACCGCCTTTACAAGAAGGCCGGGTGGGAAGCGTCGTCCTCTCCTTCGTTTCGACAAGCCACGCAAAAAAGTGAAAAATCCGTCCTTGAGTGCCTCGAAAGTCCCTGTATACATTTTAAGTGGGTGCTCGCTCTGCATCACTCGGAAACGAAGGCAAAGTCTTCAAAACGATGGCGAGCACACTTCTTCCCAAGCGAAAATACTGATTCACAGTAGTAATCTGCTCCAACAAGCGTAGAATGGTCGCAAGGACTTCGACACTCATCTCGGTAAATTCGGAGAAAGAAGGAATTAGACAAGACTAAGAAAGGCTTCGATCAAATGGCCAAGAAGGCCCGGGGACCATTTTTCTACCATGGAAACAATCCCATTCTGTAACCCAGTTACTATATTCGGTGATCTAAAAGTATGGGACCAGTGACCGTGCGCATGCCGCCGCCTCACGTGACTGCCACCGCCGACGATCGACAAACTCAGTATTCGGCTTGGAGCAGAAGGCTGCCACTCGACAAATTCGACAAATGAAGCGACCACAACCTCTGTTGAGAGGTTTTTTGACCCACCGCTACTATTCCCAACACAAGAATGAAAAAATGAGACAGAGAACGAAGGAGAGAGAGAGAGGGGGGAGAGGGGGAGAGAGAGAGGGAGAGAGGGCGAGAGAGAGGGAGACAGAGAGAGAGGGAAAGAGAAAGAAAGAGAGAGAGAGAGAGAGAGGGGAGAAAGGACAGGGAGAGGGAGGAAGAGAGAGAGAGAGGGAGCGAGATCTCACAAACACAGAAACCAACGTTTTATCGCGTTTTGCTTTCTTCTTTCTTTTTGTATTGAAAATGGGAGTCTGAGAGTGACTACTCAAGAGTTCAATTCCAGGGCAGACAGAGCAAGACAATTGGGG
>JAOWAR010149600.1:0-11456 GCA_028571005.1 Clathrina lutea
AAAGAACAGCACACACAAAAAAAAAAAAAGAAAAAAAAAAGAAGAAAAAAAGGGAGAGAGGAGGGGAGAGGGAGAGGGGGGGGGGGGGGGGGGGGGGGGGGGGGGGGGGGGGGAACAAAGACAGAGTGAGAGTGAGAGCTACAGGATGGTAAGGAAATGACTTGGAAAGGGGAAGCTTGGGCTAGTGTGAAGAGGTCAATGGAAAATAGAAGAGCCATTTTAACCTGGATCAGTACGCATGGTTCCATCCCGCCAATGAAAATATTATCTCAAAAATTCAAATCTTCAAGATCCCCGTGCCGTCCTCTACGTCCCCACAGCGGCCCTTCCGTCAGGGTCACCCTTTTTGTCAACACCGCCTTCCTAGCTGTTACTGTAGCTCTGCCCATCCTGATCATCATACCCAATACTATTACCACCACTAAGAGGCCAATCGTAGCTGTTCTGGTGCACAAAGAGCTGACCTGAGCAGGAGAGTGGCCCCATGGTAACAGCTATCTCGCACCTTAAGAAAAACTGACAGCTCATGATCAAGTTCACCGAGATCAACTTTGAGCGGCATAGCGTGGTCTTTGACCTGACTGCTCACTAGTACTGCTCAAAGTGTGGTAGCCATTGTTCTTGAAACTGCACGTGCACAAGCAAGCTCAGTGGGTGATTAATTCATGCAAGGATGCCTTATGATCAGATCCACAGCTGACCACGGCCATTGGTGCAGGTCGCCAGTATCTGGCAGCGTGGGCTTAAAAACTATAACATACAGTGGCATGTGGCTGTACACACATCATCAGCACTGAACAGGCCAAACCGCATTTAGAAGATCGACACCATAGCTAAATCTGCATCATGAACAACACACATACCTGCTTTGGCAAGTCGAACAGCGCATTGACCAGCCGGGACTCCATTGATGTCACCCTCTGGTCCAATGCAAAGGGTTGCCATGACAGGCTTTTTTGCTATATTGAGAGCCTCGACTGCCCACTCAGCCTCCTCGACATGATCAAAGTACTGGAACGAGAAACATGTGGCAGGAAACGTGTGTGAGAGAACAAAGGAAATCAAGGCACACCACGAATTGATAAAATTTGTCTGAGCCATGACTGGATACCATGACTGGATGCCATGTTAATAAGCATGGCTCTCACCTCAGCAACGACAAAGTCCATGTTGTGCGTAATGTAGTCTGTGACCTGCTTCCTGAACTCAGCCTGGCACTTCTCCTTGCCTTCACCATTGCAGTAGTAGTTTGTTCGAGACACGCTGCCGGCGATCAAAATATTCTCGCCTTCAGAAGCAGCCTGTTTCGCCAACTTACACGCGGCATCATTGATTGACCCACTCAGGATGATCATTTGAAAAACCAACAAGAAAGGAGAGGCATTAAAATCTCATATCCTAGCGGCTCACTGAATGGATTTAAGCGTGTTGAAAGACGTATGACCAATCGACATATTGAAATCAAGCCATAGCCAGCTTGTTTTCACAGTCAAGGAGAAACTATATTGATTTTTTGCCAAAATTTACGTACTTGGTAATTTGGATCAATTTATATTCAGGCTGTAGGAGTACCATTCAGATATTATATGTCTAGCCGGGAATCACAAGAAACTTGCTGTTCAAACTACAAATTTGTTTACTAATTTTAAATATAGCTTATCTTTCGAATTTTGTGCAAAATGTCACATAATAATCATCCTCTACCAGTAAGGCTGTATAGTCTGCACAGTTACTTGTCCTTCCTCATCATTGAATAAGTAATCTCCATCCAGAAACTCTGTTAAAGACGCTTCAATGAGAAATAACAAATACTATGCCATTCAGTTCAGTACTGTTATTTTTGTTGTGAAATGCTTCTGTCATTTGTGGTTGATTCTATTTAAACATAATCGCTCCTCCTCTGACCTTCCCAGACAATCGTTCTTCGCTCGCATAAAATGTCGTCGCTTGCAAGACCTCCGAGCCATTGTGCACAAACTCTCGGTGTAGTTCAAGCACTGAGAAACAAACACATAAACACCCATCATGTGAGAAGAAAAGATTATCTTGAATGTACTCTGAACTTTAAGCTAGCTGGTGGGTCAGAACTGAACTTGAATTTGATGGTGAATATTGGAAAGGCGGCCGGTGGAGACGGCCCTCTTTTAAACACAGTCCACTCAGGAAAAATGCAATTATAGAAATTAGATTCATTCCAGCCGTGTTTCTGAAGTGGTGTGTCGTCTGAATAAGCCTATGATAAGTAAATATAGTAACATACATCCTCAGGCTCGCCTGGACAGCAGTGATTATAGTCACCTTAGAATCAGCATGAAACATCCCCCACAACACCACCACAAACAACAGAAACAAAAACAAAAGCAAAACAAAAAAAAAGATAAAAACCACACAACGTTTTTTTTTTCAGAAATGAAGGCAAGCATTTACAAACCCAAGTTAATGATATGTCGCAGCAACGAAGACGAATGATAAAAGTACTCACCCGCATCGGGGTGTTCGATGGTGGCCTCTGGTGTATACCATCCAGCCTTGGCGTAGCCTCGCTGCTCCAGTCAAAATTGCTCTCATTCTGTCCCAATTTTATAGGCAGGAAAAGTCCAGGATTCTGGGGAAGCTGTTTATGGTGGTTTCTAAGATACAATTAAGTGAATACGTACCTAGCGGATAGGGTCAAGACGTTTGCAAAATTCAGCTCTTTATTAAACCTCTCAAGTTGTTTTCTAAAGAAGGACTCCCTGTCTTTTGTGAACTTTCAAAGCTTCAAGATAAGCGCAGCGGACGGGTTGCACCAGTCACCAAGAGCTATGGCAAGTGGCTGGACTGTTTGGAGAAACAGGACGTGAGGGTGACCAGTGAGATGAAGTTGCCTTGGCCCTAACATAGTTATTGTCTCTGCTCTTGCCTGAGTAGGCGTGCATGCTTGGTGCATGCTTAGCGTTCAACTTTTCAAATGTGTGGATCACGATTATTACCTCCCTCAGTTTGTAACACTCATGTAAAAGTCAGAGTGCATAATTGGTATGAAATCCTGCACAAACAGCAAGATCTGCATGAGCAAAAAACCTCTTGATTCACCGTTCATCTCCTTTGCTTTTTTGCAAAGATACCCACAACCGTTAAAGTTCTTGTGGAGTTTAGTTTCCAGGGTGCAGATTTTGTTTGACTAATTCTTACCATTGCTCGCATTATTAAATTTACTTTTATCCAATTT
Organism: Clathrina lutea; assembly: GCA_028571005.1. Lineage (NCBI taxonomy): Eukaryota > Metazoa > Porifera > Calcarea > Clathrinida > Clathrinidae > Clathrina > Clathrina lutea. The sequence continues at coordinate 3,212 of JAOWAR010149600.1, forward strand.
GCAAAAATTAAACAATTGTTGGCACCATTACCTTTTCACTGGCAAGCTAAGACTTACAGAGTACACGCTAGATAGTGCTCTTAGTTTGAACAGCATGAAAGAGATTTTCTGCTACACTTGTGAAAGGTTTTGCTGATCTTCTAATTCGTCTTTCCTCCGCACAGTTTGAAACGTGACTACTGGCTTTCGATGAAGCCAGCTACAGGTCGTCCGTACAACCCGGCCATGTCCAAGCCAGTGCTGACGGGCAAGCAACAGGTTGAGAAGTCAGCTGCTTTTTAGTCCCCATTAGCCATTCTTACTTTCTTCAAAAACGTTCCCATACTCGTTCAAATGTTGGGCCTAAGGGGTTGTCTCATTTTACCTTACTTGATGACATCACTTTTTAAAATCCTATCATCGTCCCTTGAAATAACTTTAGCGGTCATTTTTTTAAACTTGATTATCCTTTTCATTATTTTCTTGCTGTTGGTGGTTATTTTTTTCTCAAAGAATGAAAAGTAAAAAGATGTTTGTCAATTGAGGTGGTTCTGGACGGTCGTTGTGGATGTTGCTACCACCTGCATTTTTGTCCAAGTTTTCAGTCAGAAGTTCACCTTATCCACCCAACAAACTATTTATTTTCTGAAAGCTTATATTCAACGGATTATTTCTTAAAAATGCTTGGGTGGCAAATGTCACGTGATCAAAGTTATGACGTCACAACACCATATTTAGGACGACAATGACGGAAGTCGGAAATTTGGATTCACTGCAGCTGTCCCTTTACGAATCGAGGCGATTTTTTGCATGCGTGTTCTCCATAAGAAGCAAGAAAAAGGGTCTCACTTTTTTCAATTTCGACCTCGTTATCCCATTATGGCTCGCCGAAGCCCAGGGGCACCACTCCAAACTTGTGTGCGACTTTTCTGACATTTGGATCCGATTTTGTAAAATTCCAGACACGTTTTTCTGTCACTTACCAAGAAGAACCCACAGAGAAAACTTCAGGCGGATCGCGCAGACGGCTGTGAAGCTTAAGATGAATCCAAATTTCTGACTTCCGTCATTGTTGTGCTAAATATAGTGTTGCGACATTATAACTTCAATCACATATATTTGATGCCTAGTAACTTTTAAAAGATAATCCGTTGAATGTAAGCTTTCAGAAAATATATAGTTTGTTGGGTGGATGAGGTGAACTTCTGGGTGAAAATTTGGAGAAATCTGCAGGTGGTAGTAACATCCATAACAACCTTAACGTCGATCCGAACTGTGAATGATGACAAGGAACTCACTAATATGACTAATCAGTCATACAATCACGTAGCTGGGTATGCGAGGAAGGAGGGGAGGTGTTGTTGAATGGAGAACTACCAAATACACTTGAATTTCGCTGATCTGGGCACTGGCAGGAACTTAAAACTATATACACGTCAGAATTCTTGTACATCTTGTACGGTTTTTGAAGTTGCTCATCCACTTAGAACACCTGGTGCCAGCTTGCCCACAAAAGTGCACAATGGAGAATTTAATGTGCTGCACAGAAGACAGAAGGGTTTGGACCACAGGAGTCTGACTATAACTTGAAGCGTGATTGCCAGTTGAACGAACGAAGAGACCCTTCAATTTGTAATTCAAACATCAAATTTTAAGAACAGTTGTGTACTTCAAGAAAGAGAGAGAGAGAGATGCCAGGGAGACATGGTAGAGACATCTCAGAAAGAAAACAGACGAAAAACAGACTTGAACAAAACATCAAAAGACAACTGGCTCATGCTGTTGATTTGACAAAGGAGCATAGGCCGGAACAAAATTATGAGAAAAGATAAGCCCGCAAGAAACAACAAGTCAAAGCCTTCAAAGCATCGCGTGAAACTCCCTTCGCTCACACAGCGTCATAAAGCTATACAATCCACAAAGAAACAAAGAAAGATACCACCAAGCCAGCTTGGTAAACCATAAAAAAATTCTTTCCATGTGCCATGATGAAATGGTAATGAGTGATTGTGTAAACAAAGGTCACAACGCAGTCTGTTTACTTTGTTGACGTGACCTTTCTTGTGGATATTGCCTCGAGCTCCTGGCGAAGGCTGGCTGCTGTTTCATCACAGCGTTCGTTGAACTGTCGCCTCTCTTCGCTCAAAGTGTCAATAAACTCTTGCCATTCTTCCTTAACCTTGCTGTCGTCATGTAGCTTGTCCAACTAATAACAACAACAAAAACAAAAACAGAACTTTCACCACCACTCCGATGACCAGGAAATCCGACAAACGCTACAAAACAATTCGTTCCACAAAAATAAGAACATTACCTCCTCGTCTCTATTGCCCATTGTGTTCCGCAATAGCGAAGATGTTTCAGCAACTGATAGCAACAAAGCAAAAAGATAAAGAAACATGTAACAAGATGTTGCACAACAACACATTACAAACCGTTCTTTTCAGAGCCAAATACGAAACTACAACAACCACACAAGACTTCATCTGAACAATCGTCATTTACTGTCCCTTGTGGATTTTGGCAAACAGCCACATTCAATCAAAATGGCATAAAAATCTTTACATCACCAACTCGTAAATCATATCTCAAACTAGAATGTACGTCAGCTACAACAACAAAAAAAAATGGTGCGCTTGTGACATGAACGAAAGAGGATCTCTGTGCCAAGAACTCGTGCATCCACCAACTTAAAAATTTTTACGAGAGCCTTACTTTACTTACCTATACTTTCTGTCTGAAATTAAAAAATTTTAATTTCAGCCATGCACATCAGAACTTCTTCATTTTCTTCAATTTTTCTCTTTCCAAAAACCAGTGTTTCCTGTAGATCAATCCCAATTGACAGTCCAAGGATGGATGACAAATTCATGGAAAATTCAATTGTTTAAAATGTTTCACCAGATGACTTGCCAGCTTTATCGAATGCCTGCTAATAAGTATGGTCATCCTTTTTCGTTGTCGAAAGGCACCGTGTCTCTAGTGTTTGAAAACAACAGGCATCAGTCACCATCAGCCTGCACGATCATTCCACTGATGGCCTCAGACCACACCACAGTCTCATAGCTCAACCATACACACACTGTAGATCCCTGAGGATGAATATTCTTCTTCTTCTCCTCCTCCTTTTTCCCAAACCGACCAAAAGGTGTACGAGCAGTTACCCTAAACATAGCAAAGGATGGCCTAACCACAAAAACACATAAATTCAACAATCAGAAACAGATTAGAAACTTTTTTTACGTTTTTGATGAAGCATTTCTAGTTGAGCCTCGAGTGATGTGTAAGGCTCGGATGAGAGAGTTGTGTTGGTTGCTTTGCCTGATTCCAACGCCTGCTCCAACCTCTTGCTTTCCCGCCAACCACGCTTCGTCTGCAGCAAACATAAATGCAGTAACTCACGCAAGGTGAAATCAATAAGGGGGGAGGGGAGCTGAAAACGAGATGGTTAATAACAGTTTAAGCGATAAAAAAAATAATATAAACACAGACAGGGAAAAAAGTCGGAGAAGAATTTTGGCTGTTTAACTAATATGCCAAAAGTTTCCGACTCAAGAATGACTCATCAGACTGCCTTTCATACTAGCTCCAGCTCACTAACTCTTAGTACGGCAGAGCAATGTCCGGCTTGATCGATGGGTAGCACCCTCTTGCAATGCTTCACCGACCCAAGTAATCTTAGAATTAAAGAGCTATCCGAACTACATCGAAGGTCGGGCTGATTCAAGCGTACCTACTTGACTGGTCTTCCACACTAAGGCAGAGAGTGCAATATCAGACTTGTACGACTTGAAGTACTGGCAGACTTTTACTTCGTGTGTAAGTAGAAACTACCGAAGACAGCAAATGGTGATGAAAAGAAAGGCTAAACGATGCATTTAACAGTCAATATGGCCAAGTAAGTTCTTGATACGCGATAGCTATCAGGACAGAGGCCATTCTTGCTTGACAAAGCCAAATGCACAGAATTGCACCTCAAATTCCTTCACGAAGAAGCGTTGCTGGCCTTGCAAGACCGGTCGGTGGTTGAATAGCCTTCCGAATAAGTTGCCAGTGTCTGCAAGAAAGAAGAAGGTGGTTTTCAGTGAAAAATGAGGAAGAACCAGCTGGCCGACGACAGGAGGTCACCTTTGCACAAGGTCTCCATCGCGGACGCCATTTTTTTCTGTTCCCTGGCCAACGTGCAACACACGCACGCGCAAGCCACCTGGTCGTCCTTTTGTCTACTCGTAGATAACGTAGATCTACTCGTGGCGGTGTGCAAGCTGCTTGAGGTAAATCCCTGTCTTGGAAGTGCTGCTTGTTTGCCGGGTTTGTTTTTGCAATGGACGTAGAGGCGCAAATGGAGAGTATTTGGTTTGAGAGGCAGAGGTTCGAAGAGGCTGAAACGCGCTATCAGCAGCACCTAGCCGGCACCAGCCAGGGCGACCAGGTTGGTTGTCTCTCAGGCAGCCAGCCAATCCAATGGAAAAGCGTGGTTGTCCTGACTGCATATTATATCCACTCCGCTCGAGTTAGCTTGGGAAGATATCCCATTCCACCGATCTTTACTATTTGGTCACCTATCTGTCTCCACCGCCCTTTGTCACCCAGAGCTCTTTTGTTTCGTCCATCTGCCCGTTCGAATACTTTTCACAAGATGAGAAGGAAATGTCTGTGGCCGAAGTCGATTCGATCGGACCAAGAGCTTTCCGATTTCCTGATTGTTTTTCTTCTCTGCTGCCCGACGTAGTCTTGCACAGATTCTTTCGAATGGAGATATTGCAACATCGATGTTGCTGTCTACGTATCTCTAACTCAAGTCCATATTTGTCTTCTTTCCCTCCGTCTGTGTGATTGGTTTTGTGGCACAGGCCTCGTCAGGTAGCCTTGTGCAGGAGTTGGAACGGGCTCGGAGTAACATTGAGCAGTTCCTGGCAAGGGTATGCCCACGATTTGCCGGTTTGTCCTTTTTTTTTTTCTTTTGTGAAAACCCACTCCCGTCTTCTTTTCGCTTGGGTAGGGATCGAGTTCTCAAAACCTCGTCAGCAGCCCACAGCTAACGCCAGAGATGGCAGCTCGGATCAGTGCTCTGGAGAAGGAGAACAAGCAGCTGAAGAAATGTATGTGGGTAGTAGTCAGGAATAGAAACTTGTTTTCATTCCTGTTTTGGGAAGACCTTTATTTCTGGCTTAGTGCTTTTGGATATATGAACTTGGTTGCTTTCCTCTGAGAGATGCTGTGCTTTTAAGGTAGTTCTAGATATGTTTTCTATTTCTTTATGTATTTTTTTTTTGTCATCGGAAGACATGAAGAGAGTGGGAGGTGCATGGTGAAAGCAGTTGTGCCAGTTGCCTGCGTCAGACAGGATGATGGGGTCCTCCACTCTTTAATTTGCACGTTTGAGAAGACGTTCTTTACAGAACAATCAGTCCTCACTTATTGTCTCCATGCTTACAGCGGTGGCCACCCTCGAGGATCAGCTGAAGCGGTTTGAACAGCGCCTTGCCGCTCTCGAGGTGTCATCCAGCTCTGGCAGCTCTGCTCCCCCAGCGAAGGCAGTACGTAAAACATCTCAGACAAAGGATGTTGCTGATTTACCATAATCTCTCTCTCTCTCTCTCTCTCCCTCTCCCTCTCTCTCTCTCCCTCTCTCTCTCTCCCTCTCTCTCTCTCCCTCTCTCTCTCTCCCTCCCCTTACTGTAAACGCATTGTATATAGAATGTTCAATTTATTTTTCATCAAAGTTTATTCCTTTTATCGAGGCTCATTTCTTTCTTCTGTTATTCTGGAGAATCTTGCTATGGTCTTTGACGAGTCCTTGTTTTTCAGTGATCAGGTGATGCGAAAATCATTGGGTTTATGGTTTTCACAGGTCGAGCCTGAGGATGATGGAGATGATGATGACGATGACTTTGAGCTCTTTGGCGATGATGATGATGAGGTATGCTGTAATAGGAATGGTACAGGATGCAGTGCAAGCTAAGCATCACTTTGGACTGTGAACACGCACACACGTGCACGCACGCACACCGAGTTGACACCAGGCTCAATATTTTGCTTGATAGGTGTCATTCCTGATGTTGCAGCTTTTGTTAAGCAGGTATTTATAGTAACCATGCATGTAAGAGGCCCTTCTTGCGAGCAGTTTGTTTCAAGAGAACAGCAGTTCTCAGTTGGTTTTCATTTTGTTCTCCGATTGTTGGCTGTATTCTAGGATGATGATGCCGCGGAGAAGCTGAAGGCTGAGCGTGTGGCCGCCTACAATGAAAGAAAGTCAAAGAGTGAGTAGAGATGTCAATGTTTTATTCTTAGAACTTTTAATCATGGTGGGCTGGTTCGATTTTAACTGCACGATCGGCGGATCTAGTGATCAAAATTAACACAATGAACTTGTTTGCCATGGCAGTATTATCCAAACTCTTTTCTGAGGATCTCACTTTCAAGCAGGCAAAGTAAAATGGTGAGAAGACACGATTGAAGCCAAGCAAAGCAGAAAATCAACAATCACAGACGCGATGCCTGCCACAAAGACCAGCTAGGTCACTCGGATCGTCATTAAACTCATCATTTAAATGCAGAACAAGTGATCATGAAGTTCAGGTGGTTCGCAAATAATCAACTGCACCCAGTGTGTTTGTTCCTGTAAGAATCCTTTACTAATTCTTGTATGTGGCATGTCGGTGAAGTAGCCTGTAAAGAAGTGAAGGAATGGGGTTGATGTTGAGCAGATTGTTCCAGGCGATTGTTACAAGCAGCATGAATATGGCGTGGATTTCTGTGATTCGCTGAAGTCAAATAATTTTCTGTTTTGTCCGAGATTTTTTTTTTTCATCAGGGTGTCTTGTGACTGGTTTGTGCTTTAACATTTTCAGAGGCCACCCTCATTGCCAAGTCAAACATCATTCTTGATGTCAAGCCGGTAAGCGATTTCTTCAACCACCTTTTCTCTCAGTTCTCTCTCTCTCTCTCTCTTTCATTTTGAAGGGAAAACTGCATGTATTATTGTACAAACTTAGAAATTAGTATCAACTCCATGGTGAAGAAACGAATGTTTTTTTTGTTTGTTTTTTTCATGGAAGCGTTCCGGTGCACAACACCATCATCAGTCTGAAAAGAAATAAGGAAAACCTCAAGGGAGCACATGTTTAGAGTGCGAGGGTTGGGAGGTATGAATGAGGGACGTTTGCAAAACGAAAAATGTTTTCTCCTCGCAATTGAGTCAATACTAACCTTCTAAACCACGAACTTTTGTCTGCCAAGTGTTTTCATCCAAGCTAAAAGTTGGTCAAGTCGTCCGCTGATCGTTTTCTATATTTTTAGTTTTATGGGTCTGTGGTGATTTTAGTTTTCGTCTGCGATGCATAGTGCGCATTGCTGTGCGCCTGGCAGCTGGTGGAAGTGCACGCGTGGGGCTAGGCCTGAGTTCCAATGTAAACACAAGGTGTACACAGCGGGGTATGAATCACAGGTTGAATGTCTGGACTACTTGTAGACTTGCCACTGTGCCAGCATTAAATTTTGTTTCTTGCTGAGAATGATCGAGCGTTGTGTCACGTTTTGAGACTTGCCCCACATTGTCGTCATGATGGTGCTCGGGTTGCAAGCTAGCGCAGATCTCCAGGTGCGAGGAAAACATCCCCAAGAGGCGGATTTGCTTCCCAGCCCGAAAGACGCAAGGAAACAATGTAGGTAGCTGCGGTGTAGACGTTTCTTTTCGATGCATGGTGTGTTAGATGTATTTTATTTGTAGGTCGCTGCGGTGTAGACGTTTCTTTTCGATGCATGGTGTGTTAGATTTTATTTCAGACCGAAATTTATTTGGACAAGTTAGAAGAAATTTTGATGTAGTCGAAAAATTGCGAATTCACCGTATATGGAAATGTGCACGAGTTAACGGGTCCTTCTTTCCAATTTTTTGTCTTTTCGTATTGCTGAGGGGCAAAGTCCAGATTCGAACCCGTGACGAAGCAGTGCCTAGCCAAACAGAGATCTCGCGTCAATTTCCCAGTCCACCAGCAAAAAAAGCCGGTTTGACGGTGAGCTCTGGTCTTTCCGTACAACACGGTTGAACCTCAGAACTGTGGTGCACTACCGTGGGGCTTACTTGCTGGAGCCTATGGATTGTAACGACCCGAGTCGGAATAACCTGATGAAGAATGAGAATGGGGAATGGAAGGCAGAGCGAAAAACCCAGGATTTAGAAGTAAAACAAAGACATGACGATGAAATTCTCCGGAGAGAAATTGAACAATCGAAACAGTTTTTCGGGCACCGTTTTGTTGCA
>JAOWAR010149611.1:0-11455 GCA_028571005.1 Clathrina lutea
CTTGCTACCAAGCTGAACGAGTTCCTTGCATTTTTCCAAATGACCCCCAAAGGCTGCGTGATGCAGAGGCGTATCTCCCAACTGTCCATTAACAGAAGCAAGACAGAAATGACTTTTACTTCAATGGACACTCCCTCAGAAACACTGAGTAATTTAACACAATACGCGATGGTGTTGCGCCTGTCCACACATCAGTCATACGCGCCACACTCCTACAAGAAACTTTCCGTTCGCTCCACCCCTCTGAATGCCTCCTCCGGATGATTTCCGAGACATGGGTGTGTGGCAGAACAACGAAACCTGGCTCGATAAATGCCAGCAAATCCTGAACGCAACGATTGTTCACAACCGAAACAGGCCAGGGGTATGTGCAACACCATCGCGTGATTAGACCAGTAAGGTCTCTTGTTCTTGGAATTGAGCAGATCTTGGCCCGGTTTGATTTGGATTTGACGAAGCACTCGATTGTCAGCTGCCTTGCTGAAGCTCTGCTTCGGTTCTTCTCTGCCTCGCTAGGTGGGTATGCAAGTTGGACGTGGTCCCACCGTTGTGCTTTAGTGGTAACTCACATTCGTAGCACACAGCCAACTTCGTCTTTCCACCTTTTTCCTCACGAACGTCCTACGTAAAATGTGTCCACGAGTTCTATCTCGATGTTCGCAAACTTTGCCCAACGCAAATATCTAGCTCTTTTCGCAGGCGGCTCACCACCGCTTGGCCTTCATGAGCTCATCTGCTCTGTACGTGCGCCAGGAGAAATGATTCGTCTTCTTATGGAAGTCGCGGCCCCGCGTCCATCATCACCCGTCGCAAGCATGCACATAGTTCAGCGCAGCCCTACTCCACCTTGCCATTCTTCGGTCTGTCTGCCGATACACACGTGCGTAGAAGTGCGCGCAGGCCCCCCATTTTTTCTTTCCAATATTTGTTAGTGCAAAATCTGTTCACGGTCAAATCTAAACAAACGAATACCGAAGATTCGATCTATTCGTTTCCATAATAGTTTAGACCAATAACATGGCAGTTTAAGAAGGAGTATTTTCCACAAAACTTCGAATATAATAACCTTCGGCATAAGGAAAGCAGAGAATGCCTGCCCAGGCAGGCAACGTATAGTTAGCTTGCCGCTGCGGTTCGAAATTCTGCTAGGAGTCGCAATGCTTCCCAGTATGCGCATCGTTCGTAGCTCGGGCTAGATAAGGAGAACGTCCAGTTCTCACAGGGCCTGTTCCAGCTACAAACAAACACTGGCCTGGTATAGGTCTTGTTGCATCGGAAAGGATCCGTAGACTACGCATCCATACACATGAAGCAAAAATAAAGCCTGTCCATCCCACCGTCGAGGGACAGGAAAGCAAAGTCAGAAATTACACACAAATTAGGCTCTGACAAACTGCGTACAATTGTATCCTGTTTCAATCTGCGAAATAGCGGTGCTCTCTTTGCCCAGAAAAGCGAATGTTCTGTGGATGTCACGGCGTTGGGACTTTTGTGGCAATTTTTTTATGCCTCAGATATGTTTCTCCCGCCAAGCCAGCGGCCTCAAGCAAAATCACACCGTGCCAAAAGTCACCCGACAGCTCTTAGAACTGTGATGTATGGTGACACCTTAAGTGTCTAGTCACCATGGTAACCATGGCGGTTTCATAATTGTGCACACAGCCCTGGCATTTGTTGTCTCTGCCTTGCTCACTTAGAGAGCTAGATTGTTGGAAGAACATCAGAGACTGTTCATGTGAGTGTTGGGCGCAACATCTCCTTGGCGACGAGGATGGTGCCTATTCTCGGGAGTTTGGTGCCTTTTGAGGAAGAGAGGGGATGAATGGTCTTTGTACGAAGAACAGTTAGGTCAACTTTTGTGGCAAACGGCATAGAAGACGAAGCCAAAGAGCGAGCCATAGTCCTGAGCGTTTGCGGGAAGAGGGCGTATCAACAGCTACGGAACCTGTCAACCTGACCATCCCAGAGAAGCCTGCCAACAGGTCGTTCTCAGATTTGTGTGCTCTGCTACAGAATCATTTTGTGCTGAGGCCAAGCGAGATCCACAGCCGGCAGCAGCAACAGGGCGAAACGATCTCCGCCTGCGTGGCAGCCCTCTGGCAGTTGTCGGAGCACTGCAACTTCGGACCAACATTAGACACAATGATAAGGGACAGGCTGGTGTGCGGCGTTCAAGCCGAATGAAGTCAGCGACGGCTCCTGGCAGAACACGGGACGCTTAACCTCTAGAAGGCCTTAGAGCTGGCAGTTGGAATAGAAGCCGCCACGAGGGACGTGGCCAATGTGCGGCCGACAAAGGTATCGACAGTGAACATGGTGGAAGGACGACTCGATCCAACTCGCGGAGCGGAGAGGGCAGAGAGGTCGGGACAACACGTGGCCACCCGCGGAACAGAGAGGTCGACAAAGGGCAGGGAGCCACTGTTTCTGCTGTGGGGCGACAGGGCACGGGCCGCAAGAATGCCAGTTCTGCTTGGAGAGGTGTCACACGTGTGGCAAGGTGGGACACATCTTGCGGACATGCCACCAATCGGACGCAAGGGGGCAGGAAGACAAGACCTACAAAAAACAGGTCCGGTACATGGACAGGGTGGAATCCGACTCAGAACCTGAAGAAGAAAGCCTGCGGTATATCGGTGCAGTTTGTACTACCAAGACAAGGACACGGCCCTTTGAGGTGGAAGTGCAGCTCGACGGGAAGACAGTACGCATGGAGGTGGACACTGGAGCCAGCGTCTCCATCATTCCAGAGAGCGCCAGGAAACAGCTGTGGCCTGAAAAGGCCCCAAAATTGGAGACAACCAAGGTGAAGTTGTCCACCTACACAGGTGGAGCAATCGGAGTTGTGGGACAGCTGTGGGTTAAGGCAGTGATCTAAAGGACCTCTATTGCACAACCCCTGCCCTTGTTGGTTGTCAAAGGAGATGGCCCAAGCCTGCTGGGGAGAGACTGGCTTCAGCATGTTCGGCTGGACTGGCTGGCCATCAAGCGAGTTGGGGAGGCCATGGTGGATGGGGAGGACTTAGTTCGAGAGTTCCCTTCGGTCTTCTCAGATGGCTCAGGAACATACACAGGGCCACCAGCACGGTTTGTGGTATCCGACATGGCACAGCCTGTTTTCTGCAAGGTGTGAAGCGTTCCATATTCAATGAGAGATCGTGTGCGCGAAGAGTTGCGGCGGCTGAAGCAGGAAGGCATCATTGAAGCAGTGGAACACAGCGAATGGTGGTTCCTGTGATCAAGGAGGACGGATCATTGCGTATGTGTGGAGACTAGAAGCTGACGGTGAATCTAGCCAGCCAAGATGACCAGTATCCTATGCCAAACATAGAGTACATGTTTGCGTTTTTGGCCAGAGAATGTCACTTCACTAAACTGGACCTGAAGCAAGCGTATGCTCATAATCCACTGGCCAAGGAGTCAAGGAAGTACACGACCATCAACACACCTCTAGGGTTGTTTCAGTACACTCGTCTGCCGTTTGGAATGTCCTCAGGGCAAGCCATTTTCCAGCGAGCCATCGAGAATGCCCTAAGAGGAATTCAGCATGTGTTGTTTCGAGTAGACGACATCCTGGTGACAAGCAAGACGGATGTGGAACACCAAAGCAATCTACTCCAGGTGTTCGAATGCCTGGCGAAGGCGGGACTGACGGCGAAACGGTCGAAATGCAAATTTTACCAGCCATACGATCGTGGTCAAAATATCACATAATTAAATGGTGCGAGCCGAGTGCACACAATCCCAATCCCGTAGCGACGACAATAGCAGCCATTGTCGTTGTGGCTTTCGATCAGTGCCGACAGCGGTATTGCATTGACGTCTGATGGTCCTTTTTTCAGAGTAGCGGGGACTTTCTCTGTTGTTGGAGTGACCATGGCGGAAGGACTTGATTCTGGGCTTGTCGTGGAGCGAGTTTTGGCTGAAGGGGCGGATGAGTTAAGCAGAGTCAGTATCTTTTGTGTTTCTGTAAATACTGATCACGCTTTTCTTTGTGTGCTTTCATAGAGCCATGCCATTTTTCTTGTTGCGCTCGAAAGGTCGCTTGCTCCTTCACGATGGGTCCACGCCAGCGAAGTGCCAGTCGATATGATAAGGTAAATCGAGCCCCCACCATCGGCATGCTCTTCGGTTCTTCAGGTTCTTACGCTACTTTCTCTGACAGTTGTTGTGTGCAAACCACAGAGTATTCCAGGACCCGTCCCTTGCCATGCCGGCCTCCCTTTTCGTGTGTTCTTCGTTCGTGTGTGTTTGCTTTCTTGGGTGTTGTCCGTCGACTTCTTCACCCTACGTCTCTCATCATCTGCCGGTGGGTTGCGATCCCTTTTGGTGGAGATGTCTTCAACCACCTGTTTCACGGAAAGGCCGGAATACCAGAGGCCTGCTGACGGAACCTTCCTACGACCTCCCTGACTTCCCCGGATTTTTCGTTGGTGAATGGTATGTTGTCTGGTTCTTCCAAAAAATATTTTCCTGTCAGCATGTCCTCCTCCTACCTTTTGTCGTTCCAAAGATGACTCTCTCTTGTTCCTTCCTCTGCTTTCCATGAAGAAGTTGTATTAATCTCTTTTGTAACTGTTGCCTGTTCCTGACTACACTTTTTCCTCTTGCATTGTTGGAAACATTTCCAAATGCAATGATGATACAACTAATTAAATGTCCTGAATGTCAAGCTCTGCTTCTCATTATGTTCAAGGCTGGTAGAGAATGGGGAAAGAAGAAGGAATTCCTCCATAACTAATCGCAGCACTGGCGCACGTGCGTGTGTACGCACACACACGCACGCGCGCAACAACCATGCACTTTGAATCCTCCCACTCACGCATCCAAGATGACAATGAAGCAATCGTGCGAACAACACACAATGATTAGGCAGGTACATTGAAGTTGCTATTGAATTTTTCCGTGTAATTCGCTGACACCAAAAGGTAACACCTACACCAGACCAAGTGAGGAGGTTGAACATTGTAATGGTGCAAAAAATATATACTATCATCATCATGTACAGAAATAGTACAAAAAAGTGCCATTCGCTGACACCAGAAGGTGCAACCCACACCACACCAAGCGAGTAGGTTGCACATTGTAGTGGTGCAAAAAATGTTTGCTATCACCGGCCATTTGCACGGAAGTAAAAAAGATAACATTCCCTGAGACCAGAAGGTGCCACCCACACCAAGTAAGGAGGTTGCACATTGTAGTGGTTAAATATGTGTGCTATTACTGTTATCCACAGAAAAGGTAAAAAATTAAGGAAAAACACCTGCCTTTCACTGACACCAGAAGGTGCCACTTACCCCATGCCAATGAGGTTGCACGTTGTAGTGGTGCAAAAAATTATGTTATCACCATTATGCACAGAAAAGCTAAAGAAAAAAAATACATCCGCTGACACCAGACGGTGCCACCCACTCCACACCGAGTGAGGAGGTTGCACATTGTAGTGTTGCAAAAATGTGTGCTATAACCATTATGCACAGAAAGAGCAAAAAAGGGAAAAGAAAACCCGTGCCATTCAAATTCTTCTTCCAACTGTCTCAAAAGAGCTTCTCCTGCTTCACCAAGATTTTGAGCTTCCAAAGCTCTCTAGCATGGTGCTTGTCTGGGTGTGCGGGTTGGCAAGATCCTTCTCTTGATCCACAGATAAAATCTTAACTTCCTTCATTCTTTCTAGGTCCTTACTTTTGCAAGCCTTGCACTTTATGAGAGCTCGCATGATATTCTGGCACATTCTATACAATCTCTCCTCCACTTCCACTGCACGTGCAGTATCACAGATACGCAAAGGCATGTCAGCAATGCACGACAGGTCATTCATCTATGCAATAACGCCTGGTCAACATCATACCTATTGTCCACCCAGTGCTCTATGAGACGACGGTCTGACAAAATCGCCTCAAGTGGTCGGCCTTTTCAGACTGGTCGAAAGTGCCAACATGCCTGGCCTGGGAAGCGCTTCTCCCGATGCATAAAACCTCGCAGGGCACGCTACGGCCCATAGGCAATGCCAACTTGTGCAGCCATCTCGCAGGAAAAATCCGTGTTCGTCTGCAAGCTCAGACGCTTTGAACGACAGAAAAGCATGTGCTTTCCCGCTTTCATAGCCATTATACGGGCTAATGCACATGTTTAGTATCCATGGAAATCGCAGAGGAAAAGGCAAGCTTCGGGGGTGCTTGTCGATCCTGGAAGGGCTTCGGACAAAAGTCTTCTTCGGTCTCAGAGAAAGCAATGGACGAGAAAGATCCTTGGCGCTCGACTGCTCGACCGATTTCTGTTTGTGCCAATTTCCCAGAAAACTTCTTCACTGGTTGGATCCAATCTTTTTTTCCCTGGAAAGCTGAGTCAAACATTGGCGATCCGCCCTTGCACTGAACGTTGACGCTGTTTTCTTTGCCTAGTGTGAACTCTTTTTCCTTCGGCTTTTTTGGGAACTTTTGTCTTTTGTCTGGGAGCCAATGGCGAAATTACGAAAGGAAATATGATGACCGATGTCGATAAAGATGCAACTCCCAAGAAATGCTCTTACCCTCTGTCCTTCTAGCAATGATTTTTGGAAAGTCTGATAAAATGCCTGGCGATCCATCCTTCGACGAAGGTGATCTGCAGAGCCTGGGATGATTCTTTCGTGTGAAAATTTGGCCTTCTGCTCAGCCCAGTCAAAATCATGTTGCCATCGGCAACCACAAACACACAGTTTGTCACAGCCGGCGCCGCAGGCCTGTAGAAAAAATTTGAACAGGTTTCCCGGTTATTTCGCGCGATGGGTCCAGCAGGTGACTCACCTCGACACCTCGCCAGTGACCCGGAGGGAGATTGCAGAGGCCACCAGTCGCGACTAGGTGCTTTCGAACGTCAAGCAGTTTGTTCAGTCTGGTGGGTGGGAGGACGGAAAACAGCAAGAAGTATTCCAATCATATCTCCAATGGCGAGCCGAGGTGTCAGTGGACCGAGGTTGTGTCTTGGTGGGACAGCGACTGGTCGTGCCGACATGCCTACACGAGAGGATTCTGGCAGATTTGCACACAAATCACCTAGACATTGTTAGAATGAAGGCGTTGGCTCGGAGCTTGGTTTGGTGGCCAGGATTGGATCACCACATTGAACAGCTAGTGAAAAGCTGTCTAGAACGCCAGCAGTCGCAAAGGACGCCACCACCATCACCGATGCAGCCATGGACGGGACCACAACGACCATGGTCACGATTGCATGCTGATTATGCTGGTCCACTAGACAAAGGAAGCATGCTGTTTGTGCTGGTGGACGCACACTCGAAGTGGTTGGAAGCAATGCCCACGAAATTATCTACGGCTCCGTCCACCATCAAGTGCTTACGAACAATGTTGTTCACTCATGGCATTCCAGACACATTGGTGACCGAGAATGGGCCGTGTTTTGTGAGTGTTTTGTGAGCCGGGAGTTTGGGAACTTTCTGCGTGAGAACGGAATAAAGCACACGTACCTTTATCACCGTACCACCTAGTTCAAATGGTCCGGCGAAGCGCGCAGTGCAGACGATCAAGTGAGGAATCCGGAAGAGCAGGGGCACACTGGAGCAACGTGTTTCATCCTTCTTACTTCACCATCAGGTGACTCCTCATTCAGTGATAGAAGTGGCTCCATGTGAGCTGCTGATGCATCGACAGTTCCAGAAACGACTGGATGCCATCCGAGTGTGACAGCAGGTGGAGCGGGACCAAATGAGGCAGAAGGAGAGTCACGACGGACGCCGTCAGCACTTGGGATTCGCACTCAGTGATCTGGCGCTGGTAGCCAACTTCTCATCTGAGCCGAAGTGGGTTCCCGCTGTAGTCACCAGGGAAGGGGTGGTGAAGTATCGTTGCATTTTGGAGTCGGGCATGGAGGTGCGGCGACACCGGGATCAGATGGTTGCATGCACACCTCAATTTCAGTGTTCACCACCGTTTGTTGCAGAGGTTGCATTCCCCTTCGCCGGAAGTGGCTGATACTGAGGCAGAACAAGTTGGAGGAAAAGTGGACGGCGGAACGGGACTTGCGGGGTAGATGGAGAGATAGGGGTCCCCTATACCAGAGCCCATGACGAAACTGCCATGGCGGCGCTCGGCACGTGTAGTCAAGGCCCTAGAGCGGTTGAACTTGTGATGGCGGCCGTATGCATTTTAACTGAACTGCTGAGCCTTTGGACTCAAACTATTTCCTTTGTTGTTTTCCTCCTCTTCTTTCTCACCTGTAGGTCTCTAGATTTACTACTAAAGTTTTCATCTTCCAAGGGAGGGATGTTATGTATGGTGAGACCTGAAGTGTCTAGTCACCATGGTAACCATGGCGGTTTCATAATTGTGCACGCAGCCCTGGCATTTCTTGTCTTTGCCTTGCTCACCTAGAGAGCTAGATTGTTGGAAGAATATCTAAGACTGTTCATGTGAGTGTTGGGAGAGACATCTCCAGAACATATACACGCCATAAAATTGCATATCCCGCAATTTTCCTTTTTTGTCGATCAGCCACGTAGAGAATTTTACCGACAAACGGAAATATACATGTTGTTCGAATGACCGGTAACAGACAGTCAGACGGTCAGACGGACAGAAATACACATGTGCGCCAATACGGCTGTGTGGAACCACCTACAGTCCCTACGGTCCTGACAGTGGCAATAACTATTCGATTCAGCATTGCAGAACTGTTTTGCCAATTGGTCTTGCTTGAGTCCAATGACAAAAACATCCACGGCTATGACCAGCAATTAGGTTCCTACCTGCTGTGGTTCAAGTTCGTCAAGTGGCAAGAACGGGCGAGGGTCGGTCTGTAAAAAAACAAATGAACAATACATAACAGAGGCCTCAAGACAGCCTAAAAGGGGCATAAAGAGTTCTGCAGCAAATCATTGAGAAATTCCTTGAGCCCTTTCAGTGTGAAAATTGCCGTCAATGTGACTGACAGCTTTGATTATGATGATTGGAAGATAGACAAGGAAGAAAAACATCGAAGATTGCCTGATTCAAGCATTGTACCCTGGGGAAAACTCACTACAAGAAATAGAACACTGAAAGAGTACTGACCATCCCTTTACAACACAAAAAACCAACAACAACAACAACAACAACAACAACACAACAACAACAACAACAACAACAACAACAACAACAACAAAAAGAAAACACTCTTTGTAAGCAAGGGGATCTCCTGATGGATAGATTTTGATTGTTTGTTTACCACAGGTGACGTAGACAAAAGTCAGTATCTGACAAAGAGCTCGCTCTCACCCATGTCGTGCTGCGAGTATTATGATCAACGAAGAACATTCTGCCGTTCCGATCGTGCATCATCTCCCAGCCGGGCGGCAGGGGCTCCTTCTGCCGAAAAAAAGCCATCCCAAACATACAATTAGAATGAAGCAAGAACGTTGATTGTCCAGACGAAGAAATGCTGGCACCATGTAAGTGTATGAACAAGTTGTATACATCTAGACTTTGTAGGCAGGTGAGAGTGCTCTGCTGTGTAGAGTGCATACAAAAGTAAACAGCATGCTTAAACGAGAACAAGGCATGATTCCAGCACCAGTTATCAACATGATCAAGGGACCAATGCCAGGCAGCACTCCGACGGTTCGTGAGAATCATTATTATTTCAGCACTACAGAACTGACACTGGTTTGCAAACTAGTCTTGTTTGAGTCCCATGAAAAAACATCACCAGCTATGACCAGTATTTAGGTTCCTACGTGCTGTGGTCCAAGTTCGCCAAATGACAAGGACGGGCGAGGGTCGACCTGTAAAAACAATGAACAATACATCATCAAGACCTCAAGACAGCCTTGAAAGGGCGTAGACCTTAGGCTATCCGGTCCGGACTTTTGGGCCGCAGTTTCGCATTTCGATATCAGAGTCTAATCCCGTAAACTCTTCGGCCGTGCACGTGCATGCATGCATGCCATGGTACGGTGTTGCATGCATTGCATATGCATACTCGACGCGATCTTGCGCGCGCTAGACCCATCGACTTGGGTGATGACATCAACATTTAGGACAGCAGCCAATCAGCTGCCAGGAATTTCTTCGCAGAACTTATTCACTAATCGGCCCAAACGTCCGGACCGAACGTCCTAAGGGAGAGCTCTGCAGCACGTCATGGAGGAATTTCTTGAGCCCTTTCAATGTGAGAATTGCCTTCACTGATTACTGACAGTTTTGATTGTGATGATTGGAAGATAGACAAGGAAGAAGCACATTGAAGTTTTCCTCATTCAAACATTGTACCCTGGGGAAAACTCACTACAAGAAATAGAATACTGAAAGCGTACTGACCATCCCTTTACAACACCAAAAACCAATAACAAGGAAAAGAAAAACACTCTTTGCAAACAAGGAGATCTCCTGACGGATGAATTCTGATTGTTTACCACAGGAGACAAAGACAAAAGTCAACAGCTGACAAAAGAGCTTGCTCTTACCGATGTCGTGCTGCGAGTGTTATGATCGATGAAGAACATTCTGCCGTTTGGAGTGTGCCTCATCTCCCAGCCGGGCGGCAGGGGCTCTTCCTGCCGGAAAGAAGCCATCCGAAACGTCGAATAAGAATGAACCAAGAACGTTGACTGGCCAGCCGAAGAAATACTGGCACCATCTAAGCTGCCTAAAGAAGAAACACCTTGAAGATTGCCTGAAACAAACATTGCACCTTGGGGACGAATTCGGTTAAAGAAAAGAGAACACTGAACGAGTGCCGATCATCATCTTAAACACTAAACATCAAACACCAAACAACAACAGCAACAAACAACAACAGCAACAAACAACAACAGCTACAACAAACAACAACAACAACAACAACAACAACAACCAACAACAACAACAACCAACAACAACAACAACAACCAACAGCAACAACAACAAAACACTCTGCAATCACAAAGAGCTCTAGATATATTGATTTTAATAGTTTGTTTTCCACAGGTTTCCAAGACAAAAGCCGACAGCTGACAAAAGTATCCTCTAGCCGAGCGAAACTGAAAATCACTCTAATATATAGAAAGGCAAACTGTTCTTTTCTTTCCATTCTTTCTCCGTCTCTCACGTTCGCAGGAGATTAGAGATTCCATATGGTGAATGTGTTTCCCAGCATAAGGGCGCAAAGTTGCCTTTTTTTATAACTTTTCTTAAACATATGTTCAAGGTCGAATCCAGGATAATGCCTGACTGAAAGGAATAAATGTCAGGTTCTTGCAACCAAAGAAACGCAGAAACGCAATTTAAGGTAGCGTGGGCGTCTCCCAAATATGGTATGAAAAGTCTGCGCCCCGGGCGTCGCATGCGCCACACTGGCTCTACACGTTGCATGCGTTGCTACGGTCGAAAGAAAATGGCGCAGCCGCGGCAAACGGAAATCGATATCGAAGCTTAACTTTTTCCTTTGCTCTACTTCAATGAAGACTTAGTTCTTTTGCAGCCCTTTGCTGTCCGATTCGAAGTGG
>JAOWAR010149622.1:0-11455 GCA_028571005.1 Clathrina lutea
AGCAGTAAGATTGAGGCTGCAGCACATATTGAGATCCTAGATATTTGTTTGCTCAGGGGATGATGACAGAAGTTTTAATTCTTCTTTGTAACTTTATATTGCTAGTGGTATGCTGAGTCGGTACACTGTACATTGTACTTTCGTGTGCTGGCCGCGGCTTCTTCTATTACTGCAATTGTGTATTGTGCTGAAAACCTTTCGAATCGTAGAAAACAAGTTTAGTTTGCCTCTTCATTCTCTGTGATGTCAGATTTACTTTAATCGTCCATTTTGGACATGAAGGCCTCAAGCCACATGGATGTGGTTTTTTCCTTTTCTTTTTTGATTTTTAATTTTTTGTTTTTATTGGTCTTTACCTTTCTGCTTCTCCGAGCTTTTTGGCATAGTTTCAAAAACTCCAGTTTTAGCCCAGGAAGAAGGCATCGCTCAGCATCAAAACACCTCTCACGTTTTTGTCTTTACGTTTTCTTGTTCACAGGCTTTCTTCTCTTCTTCCCGAGGAGGAGATGCGCTGTTTGTTGGCGGCGTCAGACGCCACGGTCGGCCCGGTGATGTTTGTGGCTTCTGTGCTCGGTTGTCACAATGCTGTGCAATGTCTGCTTGACCATGGGGGTAACCCACTTGCCTACTTTCAGCAATGGTAAGTTGCCTGGCTCAAACTCAGCACATGATATGTGTTGAGAATCATACTCAGAAAATGTGTACCTGACTTTGTACATACACTCAGCTTGACGTACTTGTCATTGGTGACAGGTGGTCTTTGATCACAATACGTGACTTCAGCTCGTATTTTTCTCATTAACCCAAGCGGGTGCGTGCTATCCGTTTGTGGCTGTATCGCTCCCATTCTGTGTTATAAATTGCATGATTGCATCCAGTCAGATCTTATTTCATGGAACAAAAACATGATGTACATGTAATTAAAAAAATGAAAAAAACTTCAGGAAATGCCGATTGTGCACACTGAATCACCATCGTATTCACTGGGTGATTTTCCTGTATTTTCTTCTGACTGTGTGGTCTGGGAGGGTGTTGTCGTTGTGGTGACATACCCCAATGTTTGCCGTCTCACAGGTCATCGCTGTCAGCTGCAGTGCTTCACCACGATACTGCTATGTTGGAACTCCTTGTTGCCCCGGCAACTGTGGAGTATGGCCCACATATTCGACCTCTCATTGACATCACAGTCAGCATGCGACATCTCGATCAGAAAGAGGGTGAGGGCATCGATGACATCATCGACCTTTCCGCGAAAGTCATGAACATGGTACGGGAGGCATCATATGTGAGAAGAATATGCTCTTCAGCACGAGGCTGCAGTCAGGTCCTGCTGGCTCTCTGCTCAGCTCGCAGCTACGACGATGTCAGTGAATTGATGGCAAACTTCGCATCTGTCTTAATGGATGAACAATGCAGCAGTGAGCGTAGAGCGATCGTCTTAGCATGGCAGCTGCTGCGGCGACAGTGTCTCGTTGCTTTGGAGACCGACTTCGCCCTGGATGTGGAGGACCTCATTTTGTCCACCACCGGATCACTACTCAGAAATGAGCATCGTCGGCGAAAAAGACAGGAAAGGTCAGAGGGAATATGGTCAGCTCTTCACGAGGCGTGTGCCAGGGGACTCTTCCAAGCAGTTGGTTACCTGGAGCAAGGGCTTGGACGCGAGGAAGAATATCCTCTGGATCGCCACGGCCGCTCACCACTCTTTGTTGCTGCCTTTGCCCATCAACATGCGGTCGTGTCCATGCTCACACAGTCTCAGCGGAGTAGCCCGGAGGTGGAGGGTGATCGCCAACTGGTGTCGCCTCTCTGCGCTGCTCTCCTCAGCGGCTGCCGGCCGTGGAGGTGGTCTCCTTCAGCTGAACAGAAGCTTCCAATGATGCTGCTGGTCGAGCTTCAGCGGAGTGTTCGCAGCTTCAATGCTGCGCATGCATCAGCAAGTGGACGTGCTACTGATGACTCAACAAGCACATCCTCTTTCTCCTCCACTGGTGGTGTTGATTCTGCACAAACACTAACTTTGGCGGCTCTTTACTCACAGAACGGCTCCCTGCCACAACATGCACTATCTCCAGCTGAGCTTGTCGCCGTGGCAGCATCCTGCAAGACCAATGTGGTACAATGGCTGGTCAACACGGGGATTGACCTCAGCGACACTTTTCTGACAATGGACGACCTCATCAAGGTCATGGAGTTGTATCGCCATGGTGATGAATCCTCACCCCAGAGCCACTCTCAGTTTGTCCGTGCCTTGTTCAAGGGCTTCAAAGCATGCTGGTCACTCCTAGACATCGTCCTGCTCTTCGCCCCACCCGCTTCGTCACCATCGTCATTAACGAACCACAAATTGGTGTTGGAAGCTGAAAGTTGCTGTCAGATGCTAATCACGGCTGGCAGCTGTATGCTTCAGCCTTCACTGCCTGCTGCCAAGAGTTACTGGCGGGTCTTGATGAATGCAGTCAAGGGCAAGGCTCTAGTTCTTCGACCGCCTGTGTCTGCGAGCTCTACCCTTTGTCAGTTTCTGTCAACTGGCCTCGTGACGGAGGTGAGACGTCTTCTCTGTTGTGTGTCACTCCACGGCAAGGCGAGTGTTCTAGACACTATTGTACAGCGTGTGCGTGGAGTGTTCAACGCCAGTACTGTCGAAACATCACATCTCAAGCTGGAAGAGTCCCCCATTCACCTAGCAGCTCATTACGGTCACCATGATGTCTTGAAGTGTCTAGTTCGAGCTGGCTGGCCTGTGAATACTCCAGCCACTGGCTGGCCATACCTGGCCAAGCGATATGGCATGGAAGCCCAGATCTGGACACCGGTACAGGTTGCTGTTTTGCGTGGACGCACAGGCATTGTCTCATTGCTGCTCGACACACTTCGACAGAGAGGTGACACTCCGGATATTGAAGCTCTGACTGTCATGGCAGTGCACAGTGGACAGCGCAAAGTCACGGAATTCCTAGTTGCTGAGCTCACAAGGAGCCACTTTGGGGAGAAGCATGGTAGGTTCTTCCTGCAGATGGCCAGCATTGCGGCAGAGCGTGGCCATGAAAGCCTCTGCCTGTACCTGCTGGAGGAAGCTGGGCCCCGGGCACTCGAAGAAGAGTGCGCAAACACTTCCGTTGTCAAGGAGATATTCTCCTCGGCTGCATGCAATGGAATGCTGTCTGTTGTTTCGCATATTTCGCAACGTGCCGATGCACATGATGTGATGGATTGTGACGTGCACGGTCTGTCGCCAGTTGACTATGCCACTGCCCGAGGTCATCTCAAGTGCTTGCTATTTCTCCTCCGATTCTCCCATTGCCTCCCTCGCCGTCCTGTGTTGAACTGCTTGTCAGAGAAAGATCGCCTGCGTGCACGTCTTTGTGGTGTGTTCCCTGCGATGCTCGAGCAAAGCGCAACTGAGGATTTGAGCAGCAGGATTGGTGGGAACGAAAATTCCAAGTGGCGCCTCAGTCGCACACTACATCGCCACCTTTTCAACATTCGAGCGGTGAATGCCAGTGGAGCAGCCGTGATGATGGAAGCTGTTCGATCCAAGTGCCACTGGCTACTGAAGGCGCTGACAGCTATCTGTGACCCGCTCTTGTCCGCCGAGTGGGCGTTAAAGGTTCAAAGTTGGCATGTTCCTGAAGATGCGCGTGCTCACTCTGTGACAAGGTCCTTCAACCCGATCAACCTGGCAGCTCACCTGGGTGATCTCACATCTCTCCAACTTCTCCTGTCTACCCTGTCACACAACATATCTTCCTCCTCTCGCGACGACGTGGGCGAGCTCCTTGGCAGCTATTCAGACCTGCCAGCACCAACTGTTGACGGTTCATATCTGTCTGGTGATGGTCTCGAACAAAGTGAAGGTGACCACCGGCAGAAGTGTATGCAACTCGTTGATGATTGCTTGTCCAGTGGCATTGCTAGCCCCTTACTTCTAGCGGCTCAAGCTGGTCATGCTGACTGCCTGCAAGTGCTGATGGAGTCTGGTCAGCAGTTTGTCCAGACATGCCCACCTGGTCAGTTGCTGCATGCGGCTGTCTTGGGACGGTCATGTGCTGCTCTAAGTTTGGTGGTAGACAGGTATCCAGACGCCCGTGAGGCGGTCGATGAGAACGGTTTCTCTCCGTTCATGGTAGCATTGCTCATTGGCCGTTACGACATGGCGCTGGCTCTAGCCAAGAGGGATGAGCAGTTCGTTTCGAAAGTCGTCTGGCAGTTTAAGAAGTTGAAGAAGCTATTGCCATGTTTCCAAGGTGGCCGGCAGAGAGCTCTCTTCCGCAAAGCTCTGCAGTACGTCAGCGCAGACATGGCACGGCTGCAGATGGAGGAGTCGGGAGGAATCATTGCACTTGGAGTTCCTAATCTTCTGAAGTGGAGTCCGAAGAAGCCGTGGCCGCTGTCGAATGAGCTTTTCAGCCTGGTTGGCTCCTATTGCCCAGAGGTCTTCAAGGATATTTCTGCAGACGGGATTGTCAAGATTGCCCAGCACTCCTCTCCTGGAGCACTACTGCAGTTGTTGAAAGTGGTGGGCGTGCAGGCTCTGCAGCGGGCGACGCTATCTGACATCCTAGGCTGGGCCTGTCAGCGTGGCCTGCATGACACTGTGGAGTTTGTTCGTAATGGGCTCTCTCAGGAGGCGTTCTCCAGAGCCAGTCGTTCCCACTCTGCATCCTTGGTAGACATTGCTTCTGCGTTCGGTCATCGCCAACTAGGATCATGGCTCTACTCAGAAATCCAATCCACACCAACGTTGACCGCCCTGAGCAAGAATCTTCCAGCTAGTCTGTCATGGCTCTTTGGCATTGGGAAGCCTCCCAGGTGGTGGGCTCACCCTGCACGAAAACTCACCAAGCGTTCGCACTTTGCCTGCCTCGATGCAGCTGGCTTGTGGCTCAAGTCACGATGGTCAAGCCATGAGCTGAAGCTTCTAGAAAGAGAAGGCATAGGGACTTTTGAAGAGCGTAGCACCTCGATGCAAAGCTCCCTGCAGAGGTTCACTGTTGCTGGTCACGAGATCAACGTAGACTGGATGTCTTTCTGTGAGGTTATGGGACCTACGCTGGCTGACGGCTTGCAGCTTGAAGCCACCGTTGTGGACGTGTGCCTCGGCGATTTCATTGAAGCACTCTCCCAGCTCTCCTCATCTCAGAAGCCCGGTGAACGTCGTAGGAGCAGCAGTCCGATGTCATCGGTCGTCAAGTGTGTGGATGATGGCAAGGAGCAGCCGAGTGTCTCCCTCACCGACAACAGTGTTCTCTGCTATACAGTCGCATACAATGCCAGTCTCAGGAGTGTAGCTGCTCCTGAGCTTGGAAGCTTTATATGGCGTATGTTCGGCCACCGTGAGTTCATGAAGCGCTGCAAGCGTGCCATGTTGCCCAGCATTCCTTTCTTGGAAAAGACCTGTCTACCACTGTGTGTCGACTGGGCCAGCGTGGGCACCAACCTCCTTGATGAGTGGCCTCTCAAGCGTGCTTTCAGTCTGCTTTTACCGGCCTCTCCTGCCTTGGCAGGTGATGCATTGGCGGGCCTTGTTCATCACTGTACCATTCTGCACGGCTGGTGCCGAGACGTCCAGGAGAGAGTTGGAAGCATGTGTGGCAGGCCGAAGAAGATTCTTCGCCAAATGGCGCAGCAAGTGTGCGTGGTCTACTGCTCGGATGCAGCGTCCATGGATGAAGTCTTGGCAAGAAATGACAACACTACAGCACACTGGCCATTCTCAATTGATGAGATGGGCAGCATCATTCTGCCGCCCTTCCACAAGCGTTTGTTCGTTGACACTCTCTCCCGCCTTCAGGAAGCAGCTTTGCACTGCTGTGTGCCACTTCGCTCTCTCTGCTCCACTCTGGGTCTGGACATTGGCCAGTTTGAGCTTAGCATCGATGGCCTACGGTTCATTCATGCCCAGGCCCTGCCCAAGTTGTGGCAGGCCTTAGAACAAGTTGTTGCGTCCATCGAAGATCTGTCAGCAGCGGCTGAAGGAAGGAGAATCCTCAGTGATGTGATTTGGCCAAAGCGCCTCATGTCACTGATCGCCAAAGTAACGAGGCTAGAGATAGGAGTGGTGCACACAGTCGATGACGTGCGATATGAGCTTGATGACAACACCCTGTACTGCTTTCTTGTGGTCGACCAAGACATTTCTGATGCAACATTTGTCATTCCGAGTCTCCAAGCGTTCCTCCTGGCTCGCAGTGCACAATCAATTCGTCAAAGTGGTGGTCTGGGAGCGTTTGAGCACAGGTGGGGTAGTGGCCACGCTCGCTTTTGTCATCTAGTGGCAACGTTGGAGAAGGTTTTCGACTTAGCTGTTCGCTTGGACACGTCTGCCCTGTATCGACAGGAGGCAGAGCTGGACAACATGCAATCACACGAAGGGCATGTGGAAGCAACCCAGGCCACTCTGGGGACCAAGGAGTGTTACGCGGAGAAGCTAACAATGGATGAGGCTGCCAGCTGTGGATGTTGTATCTCATCAGCTAATCGACATCTAGTTGCATCTCTTCGAAACTTGCTCTCAGGCGGGGTGTACAATCTTCGATCAACTCTGAAAATATTGCTGGACCATTTCGGGCCTCTTGTGCGTGACAAAGACGCCTACAAGAATCTGTATCGAACGCTTCTGCCAGTAAAAGGGCAAATGAGGTTCTACTACACATTTCACCCACAAGATTTAGAGCTGGTTGTTCGTTCTGTCCCACGGAGGGAAGTGGTCTTTTGCCTAAGCCTCGGTCAGGATCCCCAAGCAGTTTGTGCTGAGCAAGAGCGAAGTCTCCTTCACCTTGAGATTAGAACAATGACAACTGGCAGGTGTGTGCAAATAGATGAAGTCACTCGCTGCGCTGAGGACTTAGCCATCATGAACATTGTCCAGCGCTTGTCATGCATGTCACGCTCCCTCCGTTGTCAGCTGAAGAAGAGACTCTCTCTGGATGCAGTAGTTTCATTTGACTTGCAGCCAGTCGGCATAGGCAGTCACCGAGTTTTGGCTTCCGCTGAATGGTGGAGTGGAGTGAAGGATGTCTACCGCTCATCATTCAAAGGCATCCGGCTCTTCCTGTCTTTCTTGCTGCTCCTGTCGCGCCGCCGTCCGTCATTCATTGGACAGCTGAAACACGATGATCATGAAGTTGCCATGAGAACCCACTGGCGTCACGCGATGCTGAGACACTTTTTCCAGAAGCTTCACGTTGTGCTGTCATTTGGTGAAACAGCTGATGACGCAGAACCTGTCGTGGAGTGTCACAATGGCATTCTGACTGTCAGGTTTTCCTGGCCAGAAACGCACTGTGGTTCGCTTGTTGGACTTGACACGGCAGTCGCTGGCTGCCTCCTTAGAAAAACTGTTGCTCACATGGAAAACAGCCTGCTGAGGGAGCTGGCACAAAAGAGCACGGTGCACTTGCAGGAGCTTTTTGAAAAACACCGATTTTGTTGTTCTTTCCTCGGCGTGAACTTTGTCACGGGAGATCTCCACTGCCCACTTGATCTGTGGGTTGAAGGTGAAGTGGTGGCGGAGGCAGAAGCGTCACTGTGGTTACTGCTGTCAGTGTGCACACAGCCGTTGGAGAGCATAGTCGAGGATGTCATTGTGGCATTAGAGAGTGTTGCACAGCTGTGGCCAGCACTGGAAGGCAACTCATACCGCTACTCCACCAGTGAACGGGTTGGAGTCGACATACAGCTTTCTTCCAACTTGGTTCATACCCCTCTGGTTGTGTCAGATAACCTCTCATCAAAGACCATCACGGTTAATGTTTCACCTTGGCAGACGAGATTAGCTCCGCGAGATGTGATCTGCTGCTTTGTTGGTCTTCTGGTTAATCAAATCTCACCAGCCGATTTCATGGCATCACTTGCCTCCGACGGGCCTGTCGTTTTCTTTGCACCATACCTGCAGTCTAGCCATGGCCTGATCTTCCCTGTTGTCAGCAAAGAACAATCGTTTGCTCTCCAACCATGCAACGCCATCGGGCTCCCTGTGGGGAATGATGACTGTGGAGACGTGATGATTGGCTTCTGTCCGTTGTCCAAGCCTGGTTCAGAACGAACGTCTACCACGTGGACCTGGTTGCCTTCCGTAAGCGGTGTCAGTGGCTCTATTCCTTTCACCTGGCGTCCTCAACACAACGGCCTTCATCTAGTCCGTCTGCGTCACAATGGCAGAAGTAAGGCAATCCAAGGCATTGATTGTGTTTATGTGGCAACGAGTTCTCCGGGGGAAACAAGTCCTGGGTCACGTGTCATATCAGCTGGCCACAAAGCTTCGTGTGTGGTGCAGACAAAATGCACTTCCTACATAAGTGCGAAGCGTCGGTCGAAAGCGATGGTCTCGTCTGTCTTGGAGCGGATTGGTTATGGCTTCTACCTAGGTGAAAGTTCCAAGGTGAGGGTGAAATTTGCAAAAGGTGCTGTACGCCCGTCTATAGCTAATGCAAGCTCGCGTCGCCTTGGACCTAACCTCTACTACATCACATTTACTCTGAAAAAAGCCGGCTCGTTCTCAATGACCACACACTGCATGGAGTGCTTCCAAGCCGCCAGGTTTGTCTGCTACAACGAGGTGTTCGACGCTGCACAACCGGTCAGCGTCATCGTGCATCCTGGGTCACTGTGCCCTTCAGGATGTCTTGTCAAGTCTGCGGATGGGAGCCAAGGTATGACAGAGAACCTTAGTCATTGCTGGTCTAGACAGGGCTCGAAAAATTGGTCACTTCACTTGCATTTTGCGACAAAAAATGACGTTTGACAGGTGATCTAAGTTGATTATGGGCTGATTTTGCGATTAAACAGAATGAACTCTTGAGGGATCCTGACTAATTGGTGGCAGTCTGGCGATTGAAAAAAAAAATGTCAGTCGCCGCCACTTGTTCAGATCTTTGTCGCATTGCTTGGCAAGATAGCTCAAAGAAGAGTGGATGTTCCTTTTTCGCTGCAAAGTCGAAACGACGCTGTCGTTTGACCAACATCTGCCCATGTCTTTAATCAATTTTTCAGACTACACGCTTCAAGTCAACGACTTTACAGAAACTGGTGATTATCTTGCGCACTTCTGGTTGAACAGTGAACAACGTAGAAAAAACGATTTCCATTTTCTGAACATTGTGCATTTTCCCGTTGACACCCCGTATCTGCGTGCGTTGTCAGATCAACACACTGGTAATTATGTGTGGCGAGTAAATATAGGGCTTCACTTCCATTCTGGCGAGGAAAACAAACCCATTTTGTTCCACAGGGCGCATGGTAGTCAAATGAAATTTCAAGGCCTGCTTTGCCTTTCTTTTCGTTTTCTTCAAGACTGTAAGCCTTAGCCAAATATTCAGCCATGGACGAATTAGATTAGTGCCACCACTATTCTTGTCTCTGTGCACCAGATTCTTCCTCTTTGGGCCCGAAGCCGGCCCTTTTTCTTGAAAACTCCTCAAGAATATGCTTTAACTAGTAGAGCTGTTCTGCTTGTTTTCTCGAACAGGTAAATGTTGGTTGAGGGGAAAAGTGCTGGTTGCTTATTTGGATGTGCGTCCTTTCTGGCCAATTGTGAGAGAATGTTTTATCTTTCGTATTTTGTTGTTGTGAGTTGTTGCCGAGCAACTTGTCATGTACCTTGCTCATCTTCTTCTTATTTTTCCAGGGCAAGGACCTCAAGTTCGTGCTGGAGAGACCGGCACGTTTCTCCTTGAAGCGTATGATGCCTTTGGCAACCGACACACATCTGGAGGGGCTGTTAGGACTGTCAGCCTGCGCGGCAGATTTCCCTGTGCTGTTGAGGACCGTGGTGACGGTCGCTACCTGTGCAGCTATTCCCACCAAACCGCTGCACAGTACCAGGTGTTTGTAAATGGCGAGCAGACTCAGAAGAATGTCGAGGTGATCTCTGCAGAGCCGGTAGCAGCAAACAGCCAGCTCAGCAGCAATGCTGACATTGCTGACTTACTTCGCAGAAGTCAAACCGTAGAGATCGGTGTCATCCTGAAAGATCGCTACGGCAATACCGTATGGAACGTCAACGATTTCATGCATATGGTGTCGGCTCGTGTGGACGATGGTGAGTGTGGTATACGACGACAGCATAGCCGCTCGCCTGTTGTCCATGTCATTATTAGGCCGTGCTCACTGGGGGAGCATGTCTTTACAGTCGCCGTCAACGGAGAGCCTATCCCAGGCTGTCCGAAGCGCTTCGAAATCACTTCAGTGGAGGTGGCTACAAAAACCTTCCAGGAGTTGCAAGACAAAATTCGCCACTACCGCACCCGGAAGCAAATGATTATGCGCGTGCATCGGGGTCGACGTCTTTTCCAGGAGGCATTTCAGACCCTGACGGGTGCCAATACAGCCACACTTCGCGGAAAGTTCTTTGTTGTGTTCAAGGGAGAGTCGGGAATTGACGAGGGAGGACTGGCCAGGTGAGACCTTTGTGATTCATCTTGCTTGTTTGGTTCTGGTTTTCTCGTTTGTGTTTGATTGTTCATTTATTGTGGTCGCCAAGGGGAGTGGAGGGAAGGGTAAGAGAGGAGTGGTGCTTCAGGACGTAATCCAATGTGAAGACTATTGTGACACTTTTGATATTTTTCTTCTGTAGTGTAAATCTAGGTGATGTTTCTGAATACCATGTTTGTCTTCGTGGATATTGACTGGAGTTGTTATAGTGGTATGAAGAACCGTTGCTTAACCGAATAGGTTTCTTCTTAAGCAGATCTCTCACTTTCTGCTTCTCTAGAGAGCAATTGATGTAGCTTGTAGCATGTATTTTTTGTATTTTTTTGGTGCTTGGCACGGTGTCATCAAATTTCTCACCGACACTTGTAGCCATTCATCCAGATATCAGTTGGCCACTTACTCTGACACGCTTCTTAGCCAGTTTGCACTTCAGGCTGCCAACACGTCCAGCATTGGCCTCTGTATATGCACACGTAGAAACACATTTGTGGAAAAAAATGTATCTTGCCCGCAAGAATGCTGCTCGCCAAATTGATTATGTCGTTCTTCGCACTGATCGCTTCATTCCAGAAAGCGATACAAATATTAATTTATCTAGCTCATCTCTGGGCTTATTACTGTCTCTGCAGGGAGTTCTTTCACTTGCTCTCGCGTGAGATGTTCAACCCGGACTACGGTCTGTTCTACATTTGTCCTGGAGGTCTCTATCGACCTAACCCTTTGTCCTCGGTCAACCCGCACCACCTGGACTACTTCCACTTCATCGGTCGCACCTGTGGCAAGGCTTTGTTTGAAGGTCAGGGTTTGTGTGTTTGTGTTCTTATAATGACAATATTAATCCAACATGTGGCTTGGTATAATTTAATGGAACATCTGAGGAAATAGTTACAAAGAGGCGGTTGTCTTTGGAAGGTGTTCAAATGCTAAAATCTCTTTCAGGAAACTAAAAAGAGATCATTGCCGATCAGCTGCGTTTGTGGCCAAACTTTTTCAGTTGAGCACGCTCTGAGTTGCATGCGAG
>JAOWAR010149633.1:0-11454 GCA_028571005.1 Clathrina lutea
CTCCGCCCGAGACTCGTGAGTACTCAGGGGGGTGAATCTGGCGTACAGACTTGCTGTTTCTTTGGTGCAATCGTACGCTGAGCTTATCGGAAATATTTTTCAAGCGCTGCAAACGTTGATCTGTGTGATGCACCGCTGTTACAAAAGACAAAAGAAGTGCCCAGTCAAAGCGATGCGCCAACGCGGTGGGAAAAAGATCGGGGCAAAAAGCGGCCACTCGCTGTACGCGTAAAAAAAAACCGGCCGCTCACTGTACGCGTGTCATTGCATTTCTGGCCATGAGGCACAGTTTCAGCACAAGTTCGAATCCAGTCTGTGCCAATCGGGAACGCGAAAACGAAAAACAAGGAGATCATTCCGCGACGGCCAGCACTACAGCTTGACCCTTGGGCTTGTGATTCATCTTTTTCAGAGGAGGTGGGTTGAGGTTGGGGGCTGGGGCTGACAAAGAACTAACAGACAAGAGGAATAGTACACAGAGAAAGGAACGCCTCCAACCTGACTGAAAGAAGCTCGGCATTTCGAGTTGAAACATCTTGTAACCACCTGCACATGAATAAGAGAAAAAGAAAAGCTTCAAAAGGATTTTGCAATCATACCACAGAAAGATTGGAAAAAAGGAAATTGAACAAACTCGGTTTTTAGCAGGCCTTTTTGTTTTTTGCTAGACGCTGAAGTCCTGCAACTTATTAATTGTGGAGAACAAGGAGGAAATAAACCACAGGGTGTTAGTCTCTGACGAAAGCCTCACCTCGTCAGGCACCCACGTTAACTTGAGGGACTGCTGCAGGCTGAACAGGTCGCGGTAACTCAGCTCTGCTTCATGTGCTCGTTGCTGGGCCTAAGAAGAAAGATGCCGCACAAAGCAAAAAAAAAAAGATCATACGGCAAAAAAAGTGAAAAGTCGGACCCACCGCTCTCAGCAACGATACAAGAAAGGCCCACCCGGTAATGCGCAAACCAAGATAAAGTTTGCTCCGACAATGATATGGGTTTCGGCACAAGCCACTGGTCATAAACAGAGAGTGACTGAAGACACAATAAGACCACCTCAGTACAAGAGAAACAGACAAACAGTGGGGATAGCGAGAGAGAGGAAAGGTGATGGAGGCGAAGGGGAGAGAGAGAGGGAGGGAGGGAGAGAGAGAGGGAGGGAGGGAGAGAGGGAGGGAGGGAGGGAGAAAGAGCGAGAAAGAGAGCAAAAGGGCAGACAAAACTTGGCTCTGTATAGTTAACTGGATCTCTGCAGATATGTATGAAATAACAACCAATGCTCTTGTTGGGGAGCTTTCGGCCTACAGGCCAATATTATTTTTGTCATGATTTTTCATGTGCCTGACCTGTACATTTAGAATACTGTGCCACTGATGGCCTGTACATTTAGAACACTGTGCCACTGATGGCCTGTACATTTCGAATACTGTGCCACTAATGGCCTGTACATTTAGAATTCTGTGCCACTGATGGCCTGTACATTTAGAATGCTGTGCCACTGATGGCCATGGGAATGTAGGTGCTTGTGTCCAGATATACTCACAGTTGCTGAGAATGAAGGTGTAGCGCATGTCCGCTACTTCTCGACACGTGCTGTTAACGTGGCTGACTTCTGCCTTGCAGAGATACCCCATGTGAAGGCGTTCGGCATTCGCCGGACAAGTCACCACCAGTCGTGAACAACTCTGACCATGGAAAGAGCAGTCTTCCACATTATCTTTCAGCTGGTGTGGTGCGGAGTGTCCCATTAACGTGCCGTACCAGGAGAATACCACAGTGCTTGTGTTTGGATTATCTGGGCTTGCCATGCACAGCATGGTGAAGTTGCTCGTTTCTGGGATGGCTTCATCTGCCAATGGATATTGAGCTTTCGAGAAGGCAGTGCGAGCAGCAACAGTGCTGACATCAGGTTCTGCCAGGCAGAAAAAATACACGTAGCCAGTTTTATTCTAAGCCACCTAGCACTCGGTTAATTTTCAGAATAATCATTTACCTATCACCTTCACAAGAGCTGACACAACATTTGTGCGATACACATGTATAATGGCTGGGTTCAAGGTCACATACACACAAGATCACAAGCAGGCCAACACTTGTAATTCACCCACCTAGTTGGTGCCATGTGTACGACCTATTGCCAAAGGTGTTCTCCGCTGTCAGCGTCACATTCACGATTTCCCGTGCTTCTTGCATGCCATCCCTTCGCCAGAGTCTTACCTCGATGCGATCATGTCCAACTTTCTCCAGCCTCAGCCGCAGTCCATTTTCATTAACCATGAGCCCTCCACGTTCGTCCAGTAGCGTACCAGCCTGTTTACGGATCTCTTCATTGAGTTGACCAAGGGAGGAGATTCGGCGAAGGCTGTTGCCAACGGTGACCATGATGTCCGGAGTGGGGTTAGCAGTGACATGAAGATTGGTCAGGAGCAGCGAGTCTTCTCTTGCCTGCTTGTCCACAGGCCAATTGCACTGGCTTGCCTTTGATGCGTCAATGTTAGGTGGCACTGTAACACGATCAACAAGTTAGGAGAAGATCAACAGTACAGCTGGAGTTCTTAGCCTACTGGTGCCAAGGTATGTGGCATGCATGGTGAACTCCACGCCGATTGTGGATTGCCAAACCCCTACAGCTGCCGAGGGTCACAGTACTGCCAAAAGATCCTAACCCGGCGATCTGTAGCCACGCATGCAACAAATTTTACGGCAGCCTCATAATCTAACTAGTGCATTTGCAAGCTGCCTCCTTGGCCTTGATAGCTGCATGGAAAAGAACTGGAGATGTGGTCAGTGAAAGCTATAGTCATATCCAGATATCATGTTCCTGACTTATTACGTACATTCAGTCAATATGTACCAGTTTATTTTGTTCCATCTATTGACTGCTTCTTGAGATGGTAAAGTGATTCTACAACATGCAGTCTTTTCTCAATATTACCACAATAGTCTTGGCTGCGCTGTCACTTCACATGCCTGAAGGAGATCCAACTTGTGAACGAGTCACGCCCCACGACTCACGCAGCCTCTCTAAAGTTAGGTCATGCAATGTTGGCATCTTCTCAATGGGTCAAGAAAACTGCTTTTTAAAAAAATGTCTAACCTTTTGGCTGTCATTATTTGCTATCAGTTTGAGCCACAACTTTGGGAGAATCAAAACTCAGGGCCCAGTAATTAAACCATTTTAAATCAAAAAATTCCCTGGGAGGATCGTCGACCCCATTCTATTCTTTGTCTTTACAAGTGAACCCCCAACATCCCCTCTGGCTACATGTCTGGTACCATTGAAAAAATTGGGAGCTGAACTGTCCTGGACACGAGTTGTCGCAACACTCTGCAAGCGGCTAATAGACACTCCACATTGCAGCATATCTGCAACACTCTGTAAGCGGCTAATAGACATTCCACGTTGCAGCATATCACGCGCTGCAGCATATCTGTGCAAACCACTTAACTCTCACCTCCATGCTCCAGTATGAACATTTTTTCCTGCACATCACTGCTCACAGCTTGGAGCTTGGCTACACACGCGTAGGTTCCAGAGCTCAGCTCATGCCATTGTAAAGACAATACGTGGTTGACCATCTCATCACCATAGCGACTGTCCACTCTCCTGGAGGTCAGTTTATACATATGCTTGTTGTACAATGCGTTGCCTAGAATTGGAATGCCATCCTTGAGCCAGGTGATGACTGGTGAGGGTGTACCACCAGTCACTGTAGTGCATTTCAGTTCAATTGTTTGTCCACGTTCTGCATATATGTAGGCCATTGAAGTGCTGCCGTTAATACTCTTTAATTTAACTTGGACTCCTTTTTCTCGCACTACATTGTGCTGCAGATAAAGGTATGGCACTGTGAAAGCAAACATGTTGGCGAATGAGTGACCTGCACATCCAGGCTCACAAATGAAGCCATGCTAAGCTTAGTATTGCCCTAATGCTTCTGTTCTCAGAAATTCAGAAATGAGACAGAGGTTCATTGCACCGCTTTGCCCTCGGGGGCTTCGTCAGGCTTAAAATACACCTGAAGAAGCCCCAGGCGTGGGATAGTGCTGTGAACCTCGGTATCTTTTCTGAATTTATGGGAAGTATCATCATCTGTTCCCATGAATGTCAATCTGATTGTCATGTATACATTCTATGCTCCGTCTTCTACACAAGCAGGCGCTGAGGCAAGAAAAAGGGTGAAATTTTAAAGCTGTGATCAATGGGACCCTGATCTTCAATGGTTAGGCAAATTAGAGAATTACCTTGCATTTCATGGCTGTTCAAAATGAGGTTTTGTGAAACAAATGTCTACACGACTCACACTTGATGTGGATCATAATCTTCCGCCGTGATTTGCCATGTTCGTTTTGTGCTTCACACGTGTATCTTGCTGTGCACGCACGGTTGGTGTTCACCTGACAGCCCAAGTCCTCCAAGCGACTGGTCAAGTCGTGCGTCACCTGCACTGAGGCGTTCACGTACTGCGTGCCATCCGGCGTAAGCACGGCATGGTCAAAGCTATGCATCTCCCTCAGCAGTGTGTGGTTGTAGTCGGCAAACAGGCGGACCATCAGGTTGCGTCCACCGCGTGCATTGCAGTCGACAGTGTACCAATTGCCAGTGTACACACCCTGATGAGGTCTCATGTCAAACAGCTCTGGGGCCGTGACAACTGAAGCTGGCAGCGGAGAGAGCAAGTTAGCTTCAAGAGGCCTTCAACTAATAGAAAAGAAAGGATTCATGCTATGGGCTTGCTAGTAATTGCACCCCAGTCTCCATTTCCTCTATCGTCATGGCGATGGCAGATGCTCGGAATGTGGTATCAATAAAAGCCCTTTAAAAGAGATGGGAATTTCAGCATGCACTCTGTTTCTCAACAGCGGAGAGAGATTTGGATGCACGACTTGACCTACCAGTGGAAGTAGCCTATACCTGCAATGCTGAAAACGAAGCTGTTGTTCACCACTCCTACTGACGTGTTCGCAAAGCAGTAGAGGAGGTGTGATCCCAGCTGAAGGGTTGCAACATTTGAAAGTGTCAATGTGGCCATCTGACGCTCCGCACCTACTGACCAAGAGCCTGTCGGGACATGAGGCCAGTTTTTCACAACATGTGAAGAGTTGGTTGTCAGCTGTGTTCCGTAAGCGTCTTCCCACCAGACCTGCCTAACTCTGAGCATTGAGTTTTGGTCCCAAAGCCGAGCTGCTCCTGAAAGAGTTATCTTGCAGGCAATTCTGACATTTTGCTTGGTGCTCTGCTCCACTGTAACGTGTTTTGCGACCCTGCTTTTCTTGCCAAAGTTACGAACTGCCATCTCCAGATGAACTACACCTGCAAATGTTGAAAAGGTCACGTTCCCGTTAGAAGTTCATTTTCCCTGCCCGTGTTTGAAGTTAACACACTGATAGGAAACAGTTATCTTCATTGACACTTGGCATGTCAATGAAGCTGCCAGTAATGTTCTTTTCTTGCTCCTCCTTCGCCAGGCCATGCAGTTATCACCATCAACTTGCTAGGTCAGGAGTAGGTGGGATTTGATTTGGAAGAGCTAGTTTATAAGATTAGATTGATCTGATTATAATTTATTGTAGTTCCCTGGCCAGACTGGCACACGACAGCAGGTTCAGCCAATAAAGCCTAACTCTGTCGACCTGGCTTTTGAATTGTGTTAGGTCAGTGGTGTGTCCACAACGTGGTGCATAAAATTATTTATTATTTTTTCCCTAAAAAATAGGTAGAAATATTTACCTTTTAGTGGAAACTTGTTTGCACACCATACTCCAGCTAGTCGATCGCTACTGCAGTTGCCCGCCGTCACGCTCAGCTTGCATGACGTGCCTTGGCTGCCCTCGGATCTAGCGCAGCTGATCTGGGCCAAGCCGACACGGCCTGGCGTGGCTCCAAACAGCGAGCTACCAAAAGCGGCCACAGCTCGGCCGAGGCCCAGCTGGGCGCAGGCAACCGTGGCTGCCCTCAGCGTCCAGCCTTCGTCACACACGCTGCTCCATCCGTTGCTCCGGCTGCTAGTGTCCGCTCTGACGAGCACCTGACCTACCGCCACGCTCCATCGCGGGTACAGCTGGACAGTCTTCCGCTCTGAAAGACAAGACGAAAATGAAAAAAAGCGCTTGTTCCCGATACCGGCAGGAATGCCACGACAGGGCAGTCAATTTTTGTTTTCCGGAGGCTTTCTACCTATCGGCTCGGCCACACTAGAATAGCCAAAAATCTTAATTCGTCAAACACCAGCTCGGCACCTCCGTATAAGTAAGTGGCGCTCTAAACCGGTACCGAGGCTTTGCCATGACGGTGGGAATTGGCAACACCGAATGTTGCAGGCTTCGGACGGACCCTGGTCATGGCTCTCAAAGGCACTGAAGAGTCAAACAGATCCTGCTAATCGCGTACATGTAGTCCAGCGACGCTCATCAAACCCAGCCCGCGGCCGGGTCTGTCGAGTCACAATACTCTTACTTTTCTGCACTCCGCATTGATCGGCACTTGCAGTTTTGGTTTCATGGCTCAGGCCTGTCTGATCAAGATTTTACACGCACAGGATTACGGATGGAGAAACCCCGGCTTCTGTTGAGGATAAGGCTATGTACAGAGAGGACTGAAGTCGCTGTGAACGGAGCCGTTCTGTGACGTCCATGAACAGATCGCTTTGCCCACTGATATCATCATGATCATTGGCCACGGAATTTCTCGACTCTAAGGCAGGGGGTGGTGGGTGCAGGGGTAGGACGTAGGGGCAGTCATCGCACAGCTCAGTTCGTACAGAACTTATTTGAACCATGCACATCTCAGAGCAGAAAAGCCCGGCTCATGAAAACGCTGGCAATCACCATAAGAACTTACTTGCTCCTCTCGGCTCTAGCGAAGCACTCAGCGAGCCTGTTGACAATACCAGCGCATGAAGGAGGAAGGAGATGACAATGCTTGAGTCTCTCTTCATTGCAGCTAAGTCGAGAACCCTTCTGGCGAGTTCCTGGAGGAAGACGAGGCACGTCATCAAAAAGAACTTCACCATACGCGATCGATGCAGTTGTGACATGACCCATGTCTACATGTATGTTATCGCCCTACGTCTTAGTGTGGACTTCTTTCAGACAGGTCAACAAGGCCCACTAGAGAGAGACTCACATCTTTTTAGACGGGCGCGGTGTGCGAAGCCGTGAGATCAAGAGGTACCAAGATCTTCATTCACACAAATAGTGCAAGCAGCAAGGGCCTAATATTGCGAAGTGGCTGCTGGGTCAGAGGATTTTCACCCGTTTATTTTCGCAGCCTTTTTCCCCTTGAAGTTCTCGGCACGGTCTTGGAATCATTGGGCGAAGCACAAATCGGTTGGGGCGAACCAGAGGAGTTTTGTGAGCGAAATTAATTAATCCTGAAGGTACTTAGCAGCTCGTGTACTTCGGACAGGCCTAGGAGCACGAGTACCGGCGGGGACGAACGCGAACGGGGGCAAACTTTAATTTGGCCGGCGGGCTTTGAGTAAGTGCGCCATGTCCGAGAACTTGACCCTCTGCTGCGAGCTCGCAAGATGCGCACAACAGATTTCGGCCCGGTGCGTTTGTCGCCGGTTGATGAACATGATGAATGAGAACGCGCAGCTTTGGGCCAGTAAACTGATGAGGTGACGTGTTCCCGGCTGTACGTTTTGTTGTACCTGTCGAGTAGCAGGCTCTGGTGATTACAGACCCAGTAGTGTGTAGCGCCAGCCAGTTACAGCTGCGCTTCGGGCGAGAAACTTCCCGAGCCTTGGCGGCTTGTTCTGACAGCAGTGATTGCCTCCGTGCCAGATGTATGATATGACTTCATGACTCCAGCTAGGACTGCGATATATTATAGAACAGCTGCGAACTGGTTGTGCATTGCAACGTGCACTGATGAATGTCCGGCAAAGATCAGGCCAGCATGGTCAGTGAACTGAGATCCTGGTCAAAGGCGTTCTGCGCCATTACCTGATCATGGCAGAACGCCGAAACGTTTATAATAAACTTACTTTTTCTATGCCATGAATCGGAATCACTTTATGATAAGGATTTTTTTCTAATTGCCTTTCCAAGGCCAAGCTTGAGACCTCTGAGACCTTTCAGTTCGTCAGAGACGTTGAAGGGGATCGGTGTCTCATGTGAAGCAGGTCAGACAATTTTACATTAATTTTGTTTTCAGCCACAACGAAAAGCTACTCCTAAGCCGGAGAACTCAGAATGTTTTTTCCACAGAAAGGTATTGCTTTCAAACGAGCTGGACATGTGGCGGGGATTTCCCGAAACATAGAGCTCGATGAAGTTTGCATCGTGTGTTTGTTATTGCGCAATTGTCATGTTCTCTCAGCAACCAGCTGTACACCATGATTGTGGAAACGCGCCTCGCCTACATCGCACAAAGGGAAGTCTATGTTTACACCAACCACAGAAAACAGCAAATTGCTTTGTGCGGATGCAGCGCCGCCTAGGCCGCTTGCGGGTAGTGTTGCTTTACTTTTGGATGAGTGGCTGTCACAGAGTCCTGGCCGTCCTCGCACACCCTGACCACGCGACGAGCTTCGCGTTTTGACCGCTGTACTCTCTTCAGTGCTCGAAAAATATTTTAGCTTGAACTAGCCAAGGCTCTACACCCAAAATGGAAGCAATGACTCTTGCCTACTCGCCAAATGGCTCTGAGGCGCTATTGAATAAAATAATTATCACTCCGAACATTGAAATATAAAGAGAAGAAACCTTGCCCATTTTTCAATGTTACCGGAGGTTGATTGTGTAAGTGGATGCGTCAGCTGGTAAAGGTGGTCAGCGATTTTTGACATTCACCCACCACTCACGTTAGTTTTGGGTCAGACATTCAGTTCGGGTTGAGGGTCGGGGAGGGCTCAAATGGCGTCAAAGGAAAGGCTGAAGACAACGCATTTGCAAGCGCATCACCCCGGGAAATGTCATCGCTTCATTTCAATGGCCTGAGACGCCTTCCGCTTTGTTTTC
Source organism: Clathrina lutea (assembly GCA_028571005.1). Lineage (NCBI taxonomy): Eukaryota > Metazoa > Porifera > Calcarea > Clathrinida > Clathrinidae > Clathrina > Clathrina lutea. The sequence continues at coordinate 8,962 of JAOWAR010149633.1, forward strand.
AACTACTGCACACTGATATCAACTTGCTAGACTGGCCAGAGCAAATTTCCTTCGAAGCATTTCTTCTTTTCGCAGATGGTTGACCAGAAGCTTGAGGAAGCGAGGGCTGACCGTTTCTCTTCAATTTGACAGTTCAGCTCGCTACTGTGGCATTGAAGCCGACAATTTCCTTCCCGCCATCGATCCAGGATAAACCCTCTCCCTTTCTAGATGAATTAAACCAAAAATTGAAGGACTGCCCAATCTACGCGGGGGAAGTCCCGATCTCTCCGAACAAAGGGCTATCAAGTAGTGAATGTTCGAAGGTTCGAAAGGTTCGCTAAGCTGAGCTATCTCATTTCATAGTAATCAAGTCCGGCAGATCGACTTCTTGTCTTTCGGAATGTCGTGCCTCAGAAACGCGTTTCTCCAGCAAACAACAAGCGCTTTTCGTAAGGAGGGTGAAAAGAGAAAAGGGAAATCAGGGCAAATTTATGGCCTTTGGCAGCTCAGCGATCGAGGTCGAGGCAGTTGGTAGAGGTAGAGGCGCGAAAGGGGTGCCAACCAACCTTGGCCGGGAGAGTACGGTGTGTACTAGTGTAGATCAGCGCCGCGTCGGGCGCCGGGCTCCCAGCCAATCGACGAATTTTTTTTTCATTATTTTTTAGGCAAACGCGGGGTCGGGGTAGGGGTTGTGTTCCCACGTCCCCTCCTTAGATTCCCGTTGTAGACCACAACGGGCCGCCGCTGCATTGGACATAATTATTTTGGTCTACCACCTGGTAATCTGGGCTTACCCTGAAGTCACGGCAGAAAAAGGGAGAAAAGAAACTTGATTTATTCTCGGTTGAGACCTGCTTGGAATTTTCAAAGGGGGCACATTGCCCCCTGTGCCCTCACCTCTTGCATCCGCCACTGACAAGTACGGGCGTGTGATGAAACCACCGCAAAGCGGGCAGCGCACGTACAGGTCTAGGTAGGCCTACCAAGCTCCGTCAACCGACCGGTCACGCATGCACGGAGCATGCAGAACTTCAGTTGGAGATCAACGCGCGTATGTCCACGCCAACCGGCTCGGATCGCAGCACGTTGCGGACAAGAAGAGAAAATGAAGAAGAAGGAGAGGAATTATGTGGAAGTATAAGCGAAACCAAAGTCGCCAAAGTGGAAGCTGGAAAGAAATGCATGTCGCGAAAGTGGCCAGTGGCTAAGAAAAAGCAGTCGCCAAACGGAACTTTGCAGTCGCATTTTGCGAGCAGGCGACCGGATTTTTCGAGCCCTGACTAGGGGAAACACATGGGCCGAACGCTACAAGTTGACGTCACAGATGCCATGCCAGCAACTTTTGGTGCTGTGATTCGGTGGAGATGCCCTTTCAACCCGTCAGCTCCTCCAAGTTAGGCTGTAGAGAAGGCGGTCCACTTAGGAGAGGGCAATTACGCAGAAACGTCTGGACATTTTCTACCATCGTACGTCGCCGCTCCCCTAAAGTCCTTGAAAGTTTCTTTCTTTGAAACTAATGGTCTGTCTAGCTATAGGGCTCTAGGCCTATCTACAACCACCGGGAAGGAAGCTTACAGCAACAGCTGAGCGATCAGCTGAGCGCAGTGCTGGTGAGTGCTAGTGGCAGTGCAGTGATCAGCTCTTCACAAAGCGGGAAAACCCCGACAATATGTGACCACGCACGGCCGTGCGAGATCGAGGCGCGGCGGCGCGCCTCGATCGCTGCTTCGTCAGTTCATCGTGCACAATGCAGCATGCAGCCACAGTCATTAACCGGCCAAATCAAGTTGAACAATGTCCCATTCTTCTTTCGGTGTGTACAGGCCGCGCCAGCCGGCTCAGTTCAGAAGATAGGGTACCGGTGGAAATACGTATACGTCGTATAGGACCAGTATAATCGACTGCATTTGAAAAAGAGATTCGCCCAAGATAGCCAGGTCGTAGACGTTCTTCGCCTGTGGAGGACCCACAGCTGAAGTGAGGGCATAGACTCGTCAAAAAATATGTCTCATACTTGGCTTGGGCTCTGTCATCGCTCGCCTGGGCTCGCCGCTACTGTAGGCACTGGTCTGGCGGGTTTTCTCGTCCTTCGCTACGTTCGGCGTCGAAGAGCACGCTTCCTATGTGACCAGCGAGGCAGAGAAGCGGCTGAGGCGAAGACGGAGACTCTGGAACGACTGACGAAAGAAGGAGAAGAGGAGGAGGGGGAAAATGACGACTCGCTGACAGCTCTGTCAGTTGAAGAGCTGCTCGAAGATCTTCGTCGTGGGAGAGTGTCCGCCGTGAAAGCCGTTCGAGCTTTCACCGTTAAGGTAGAAAAGCCTAACTGACCTGATTGCCGTGAGAAAGACTTATCTAGTCTGATCGAACGTCTCATACGTTTTTCACCATCTCAGTAGGCATACGTGTTGAAGCTGGAATGGATCATGACTCTATGGGCTATGAATGTATGTGGTTTTAGGTGTGTGTCTGTGTTCGTGCTTAAGCTATAAATTGCAAAAATTATTACTT